>PVKE010037467.1:0-15885 GCA_004027555.1 Craseonycteris thonglongyai
GGACCGAGGATCGAATCCCGGCTCCGGCCCAGGCAGGACCCACATGCTGAACTGGGGAGTTCCCACAGTTCGGTTCTCTAGCTGTCTCTGTCTCTGTCTCTCTCTCTATCTGTCAAAAAGTAAAGTGGAGATAACTATGCACTGAAGACAAAAAAAAGATAATTTCTCTCTATAAATGTGAAAAGATAAAAAAAAAAAATCTTAGGAGAACAGGTTTGTTGTCTCTATAAATAAGGAAACCAGTTTAGAAAGGTGAATTCATTTGCCTGAGGTCACACAGCTAATATATAGAAACACCAGGATTTGAACACAAATCTGTGCTATATTATTTGGAAGAAATTAAGAGAATGAGACCTCGGCTCCCAGGTCTATATTGTATGTGGGATATGACAATAAGAGAATTCTCTACTGGAAAATGCTGCAGGATAATGCTGTTTTTAGGTGCACTAGGCAAAAATAGGAAATCATAACTGCTTATCTTTGTCATAGCATTCTATTGCTACAATTAAGACAAAGAGTTGGAGTGAACACTGAAAAAAAAAAAGTGGAGGAATAGGGAATCATTTTAAACCATAAAACAAAACAAAAAACAAACAAACAAAACCAAAAATAAATAAATAAAGAAGAATAGCAAGCAAGCAAGCAGAGTGTACTCAAGGAAGAGTTAAGCCAAGTCAGATATGGAGAGGAAAAGAGAAAAAAATGATCAGAAATTCCTTCATTTGAGGCAATGTCTGAGAATGGCAGAGATATGAGGCTTGGTGACATTTGATGGCTTCAAAACATCAAGCAGAGGACTCTGGTTTAAATTGGTCTGTGGCAGTGCAACAATGTTCTGGAAGATATTGGCAGCCTTATCAATGAAAGGTGGATAGCAGCAGCAGAGACCATTGTTCAAGGTTCAAAAGTACAGCTCAGTGAAAAACTTGTAATAGTTCCCTCTGTCAAAAGAGCAGCAGGTTGTAAGGTAATATGAGCACAAATTCTGTCTTGTGTTTCCATTGCACCTGATATGACTTAATATATACATGTGGCATCCCTATGTAGGGTATCTCTGGGAATAAAAACCAGACAACTTATCAGAACACTCCATTTAAAATATTTGCAAGAGCCAATCTGTCATTCCAACAAGGGCACAGGGAGGATGTAATCTCACAGGGATTATAAATATTTTTTACTTGGTTGGAGAGAGGGTATAGAATACTTATGACAAAACCAATTAAGTCAAATGACTGACTTCTTATGGGAGACGACTGGCTGGATGTGGGAGCAGAATGTGAGCCCCATTTTTTGTAGCATATAATTGCTGAGGAGAAGCGCTTCTTAGGGGTTATTAGCTGGAGTTGTCACAAACACACTGTATGACTGAAAATAGAGATGGAAAAGAAAGCATTTTCTCATTCAGTGAAGCACTTGGAAACAAGAAAAAATTGTCCCCAATCTCTTTACTCAAAGGCCCAAGGCCAGGCCTGATAACCCCAGACAAAGCTGCTTATGTCCCTGGAGATCTTCACTTCTTGCACAAAAGACTTCTGGGGAGAAAAGATTTTTGGTGGCACTAGTACTGGCACGGGCACTAGGCCCTCATATTTACTAAAAACAATTGGGTACCACCTTAAAAGTGTGGGAGAGCAAGAGGCTCCAAGGGGCAGAGAGGATAATGGCAATTGGTTAAGAATACAAGGATTATGAGGGCTGTCTGGAAAGTATTCAGCCATGTAACCATTCTCATTATACTGACAATGACTGGATTGTTTTTTCCCCCAACAGCCCTAGTATACAGATCTTACTTCCTCCCATTTGCCACCCCTATTTCCTTGCCCTTAGACTAGAAGGAAGGATTTGGGTATGTATTGGAGGCTGATTGACTAATGAAATACAAATATGGAATTGAAGGCTTATCAGCAGCTTGCATCCTGATTGTATTTCCAAGTGTTTTAGCACATGGTAATTTACATTTTGAATTTAATTGCTGGAGTCAGCTGCCTGGGTTGAAATTCCAATTCTACCACTGACTATCTGTGTGTGTCTTTGATCAAGTTATTTAACATCTCATTATTTCAGTTTCTTCACCTATAAAATGAGAATAATAATAACAACACTCTCTTCATGCTATTATATTAAATTAATTAGCATGCTTAACACAACCTTGGCAAATAGAAAGAGCTTAATAAAAAATTACGATAATGATGGTAATGATTGTGATTCAGAGAAAGAAATACCTGATACACTGCTATTCCTAGCCCTCTATAGTGCTGAGCAGCATGTGCAAGGAAGGAAACTACCACAGATGGTAAAGAACTAGTCAAAAGGACTAGAGGGAACAATACCTGGTGTTCACACAGGGCCAGGAATAGTACGCATTCCCACTAGCCACAGTGGAAAAATCTCAATTCTCTGGGTTGTGTATAAAGGACTGAAAAGAGTCTTGCCTAACTAGTGAAAAATAATAAGCCCTAAAATAAACACAGCTTTGGGCTTGCCAAACAAATCTTAAAAGCAACACCTATAAGGATCAAACTTTTGCAACTAACTTAACTGCATCCCAGAACAAATCTCAAGAAAAATTATAAGAATAAAAAAATGTCCAGCACCCGATAAGCTAAAATTCAGATATCTGGCACCCAATAAAAACTTAAGAGACACACAAAGAAGCAGAAACACAACACAAAATGAGAAGAAAATTTAATCAAATGAAAGTGACCTCAAACTGAAATAGATGTTTAAATTAGAAGAGAAGAACATTAAAAGTTAGTATAACTTTACTACAAATGTTTGAAAGTTCAGTCAAAACATGGAAAAATCATGTAAAGTACGTGGGACAATGTGTGGCATATAGAAAATACTCAATAAAAGTTACCTGTTATTATTATAAAAAAACAAAAACAAAAGAAGCTACATAAAGGCACATTATAATCAAATCTCACAAAACCAATGAAAAGAGAAAATCCTAAAAGAAATCAGGGGAGAGATCATGTGGGGTGGCAAAGTTACATACAAGGGAACTAAGGCAAAGATGACAGCAGATTTCTCATCAGAAAATAAAAAGTGATGAGACAGTGAAACATTTTTAAAGTATTAAAAGAAAAATAATTCCAACCTAGAATGCTATTCTCAGTAAATATATCTTTTGAAAATGAAAGCCAAAAACAGGGAATAAAGAACACAGGAGATAAACAGAAAACAAAAACCAAGTGGTAAACTGACAACTAAACAAATCAAAAATCACATTAAATAGGGGCTGCCAGGATGGCTCAGCCAGTTGAATGCTTGCCTTGCAGCCCAGGGCCCAGGGATCGAATCCTGGCCCCAGCCCATGCGGACCCATATACTGAATGGGGGTGTGGGCCCCAGTTCGGTTCTCGCCAAGGCGGGCTTCCCATGTGGGAGGTCCCCAGTTCAGCCCTCAGCTTACGGGTGCGTGCCTCCCATGCAGGAAGCTCCGGGTCTGGTTTCCACCCTGTGCACCGCCCACCTGTGTGGAATGAAACTATGTTGAGAACTGATGACGTACAACTGTGGAGACTGCTCTGGGCCCTCCCCCTTCTCTCTGCCTCTCTTTGTCTGTCTCTCTCTCTCTGTCCAAACTAATAAAATAAATCTTAAAAAAAAACAATCACATTAAATATAAATGGTATAAGCATTCCAATTAAGAGGTAAGAGCTATCAGACTAGATAAAAAAGCAAGACCTAACTATATGTTGCCTATAAGAACTGCCTTTAAATTTAAAGACACAAATAGGTTAAATGTGTTGAAATAAAGAATAGTATGCCATGCTAACACTAATCAAAATAAAGATGAAGTTGCTGTATTAATATCAGATAAAGTAGATTTCAGAGCAAAGAATATTACCATTGATATAATAATATCACTGACTTCATAATGACAGTGAACGCAACAAGAAGATATTTATTAAGATATAACAATTCTAAATGTTTGTGCACCTAAGAACAGAGCTTCAAACCACATGAAGCAAAAAGCTACTAGAACCTCAAGGAGAAATAGACATCTCAACAATTATAGGCAAAAGATTTCAATAACCCTCTCTATATAATTGATGGACTAAGTAGACAGAAAATCAGTGACAATATAGAAAACTTGAACAATACTATTTACCAATTTTATGTAATAAATTAAGTGAAATGAACTGATTGCTTTAAAGTCACAAATTACCAAGGCTCACAAAAGAAGAAAGAGAGCATAAATGGCCCTATGTCTATTAAAGAAATTGAATTTGTAATTAAAAGCTTTCCTAAGAAAGAAAGCTGCAGTCCTGGATGGTTTTACTGGTGAATTCTACTAAGAATTTCAGGAAAAAATAATATTAATTTCACACAAAATTCTCTCAAAAGTTGAAAAGAATAACATACTTCTGAACTCATTTGATGAGGCCAAAATATCAGCAAATCAAATATCACATTATATAAATAGGTTAATATATTTTCCAAGTGGATTTATACCTAGAATGGAAGATTGTCTAACATTCAAAGATTAATTAATTAAATTATCCATATTAATAATCCAAAATAGAAAATCCATTCTATCATCTCAATATGCACTGAAAAAGCATTTGACAAAATCCAAAATTCATTTCTGACAAAAACGCTCAACAAACTACGAATAGATAAAAACTCCTTTGGTTTGATAAAAGGCATCTATGAAAAACCTACAGCTCGCATCATACTTAATGTCTTATCACTTCGATTCAATATTATACCAAAGCAATTTTGCAAGAAAAAGAAATAAAAGGAGGATATGACACCAAAAGCATAAAAAACGGCAAAAAGAAATTCTTGGGACTACATAAAACTCAAAAGCTTCTGCACAGGAAAAAAAAAGGAAAGGCAACTTATAGAATGGGAGAAAATATTTGCAAATCACATATATGACATAAGGGGTTAATAGGCAAAATATGTAAAGAATCCATACAACTCAATAACAAAAAAATAATTCAGTTAAAAATAGAAAGAGGACCCAGAGCTCCCAGTGAAGATGGCGGAGTAAACACCGTGCCTGCCTCCACCCACAATAACATGAAAATGACTCCTAAACTACACAAAACCCAACACTGAGAATCTCTTGAAGTCGAGCTGAACCGAAGTCCTAGAACTAAGGCCACACAGACGGAGCCACATTGAGACTGGTAGGAAGGGCAGAGACACAGAAAGAGCTGGTCCCACACCCGCATGTGACCGTTAAAAATGGGGAGGGAGATCTCAGCTGTGGGGGTTTCCCCAAGAGCTGCAAGAGGTCCCAGCCTCGCCCCAGGCTCCCAGCCCAAGATTTCAGTGCTAGGGAGAGAAGTCCCCGTAACGTGTAGCTGTGAAAACCAGCAGAAATTGTGTCCCGGTGAGACGGAAGGCGGCTGCACTCCCAGGTTAAAGAGCCCATCCATGAACTTACTTGCTGACAGACTCACGCGCTGTGAGCTCCAGTGCTGGGGCAGCAGCCGCTGAAGGGGCAGCCGCCTCTTGAGGGGCAGCAGCCGCTGGAGGGGCAGCAGCCGCTGGAGGGGCAGCCGCCTCTTGAGGGGCAGCAGCCGCTGGAGGGGCAGCAGCCGCTGGAGGGGCAGCCGCCTCTTGAGGGGCAGCAGCCGCTGGAGGGGCAGCCGCCTCTTGAGGGGCAGCAGCCGCTGGAGGGGCAGCAGCCTCTTGAGGGGCAGCAGCCACTTGAAACGCAGCAGGCACACACGGGGAGAAACTGAGTGGTCTGGCTTCAGGCTGACTGCTGAAGGTGCAGCTTTGTCCCGGCCAGAGGAGCAGGATGAAGCTATTCTTTCTTTGTTGATTCATCCCACCTCCTGGAGTGCAGACACAGTTGGTCTGCATGTCTGCTTCTCAGTCAACCTGACTAACGCTGTTTGTCCTGTTCTTATGATTCCCTAAGACTGGGCCCCACCCACACGGAGGGCCCACCCACAGCACTGCCAATGACTTTTCCATATAAATGGCTTGCCTTGGCTCATGCTGCTGACTTTCCTGAAATCTCTCAAAGGCTTGCAAACCCCAAACAAGCAGCGTCTGGCCTCATTGTGCCCCATACCTCCTGCTGAGCAGCTCCAAGCTTTGCACTAGTGGCTGCCAATCTCATTTTGCAGTTCAGCCTGTCCCAGGTGTCTCCAAGCCAGCATAGGCGGCAACTATCTACAGATCACTTTGTACCTGCCAGGTGGCTCTGGACTATGCATGGGCAGCAGCTGACCTGGGCTGGCAACAGACCCCCTCCTAAGAGGCCCCAGAACCAACACTCCTGGTGGCCAGCTTCAGACCACACCAGAGCACTATCAAACCACCTCCACAAATGACACACTCAAAGGGCAGGCTCAGCAGGCACCAGACAGAGCTCCAAGGAAGAGAATCCTGCTCTGTTGAATTAGCCCCTGAACAAGAGCCCTCCCCCCACCTGTAGTCAGGGCTAGTGCTCACAACGAATCAGCCTGCAGGGCAGTTTCTCCTATTGACTTGCAGGCAGCAACAAAGGCTCAACAGGGGGGCACACACAATCTACACAAGGGATACACTTGGAGCACCTGGCTCAGGTGACCAGGGACATTGCACCACTGAGCCCCACAGCTCATCTAGTAATACTAAGATCAGGAGACATGTCAGTCCTACCTAATACACAGAAACAAACACAGGGAGGCAAGCCCAAACGGGGAGAGAAAAAAAAAAAAGTCCCAAACGAAGGAAGAAAACAAAGCTGCAGAGAAAGAACTAAACCCGAGACAAGTATGGCTAACCATTTAGGGAAACCAAGTCTAATTTTTACCTAAACCCATTTATAAAAACTAAAAGCATTCTTGGTAAAAAGCAAAAGCAATAAAAGTATTAGGAAAAAAATGATAATGTGTTGATGATCTTGGGGCAGAAAGACTTTATTAGTTTCTTAGGGCTGCCACAACAAATTGCCACAAACTAGGCGGTTTAAAAGAACAGAAATTTGTTCTCTCACAGTCTGGAAGCCGGAAATCCAATATCAACATCAGCAGGGATGGTTCCTTCTAGAAGCTCTGAGGGAGAATCTGTTCCATGATTCTCTCCTAGCTTCTTGTGGCTGCTGGCACTCCTTGGTGTTCCTTGGCTTGTAGGTGCATCACTTCCATTTCTGTCTCTATGTTCACATTGCCTTCTTCTCCTATGTGTCTACTCCTTTCCTTACAAGGACACTTGTAATTAGACTTAGGGCCCTGTAGAAAAATCCAGCATGCTTTCACCTCCAGATTCTTAACTTACATTTGCAAAGGCCCCTTGTCCAAATAATGTCACATTCACAATCTCTGGGTAGACATATCTTTTGGGAGAACCACCATTCAACCTACTATAAAAGCCTTCTAAAATAAGACAAAAAGAAAAAGACTACTGAATTTGACTTTATTAAAAATAAAATTTACATGAAAAAAACCCACCATAAATAACATTAATAAACCACTTAAGGGAAAACATGTACAATATCTCTTTTACACATCTTTTTTTAAAGTTAAAATCCAGTATATATAATTTAAAAAATTCTTATACATCAATAAGAAAAAAGCCCAATAGAGAAAAACCTAAGTTATATAAATAGTTATTAATCAGAATAAATAAAATAAATAAACAATATAATAAAACAAATTAAAATAAACAGAAAGGTGCTCAGTGACATTAGTATTTGGGCAAGCGAAACAAAATAAGGTGTCATTTTGCACCCATCAGATTGTTCAAAATTAAAGCTTAATAATATCAAATATTGGTAAGGGTGGGAGAAATGAAGATTTTCATGTACTACTGGTTAGTGCAAGTAATTTAAATGGCTTTTTTATTGAAATGGTTATATCACAATTTTAAATGCATATTTCCAAAACACCTGTATGAATTCACAAGACATATATGTACTCATATGTTCATTGAAGTACTGTTTTCAAGAGTTCTAATCTAGAAAGAAACTAAATGCTCATCAATAGAGGAATGCCTACATAAACCATGGTGTCTGATGTAGATCTCTATGTAATAACATGACTAAATGTCCATGACATAATTTTGGATGAATAAGGCAATCTGCACAACAGTAGGTATAATATTATTAATATTAAAAGAATACACAGAAATCCGTATTTCATATGCATTTCTACACGTACATGTAAATCCAGAGGAAAAGATCTGAAAGGACACAAACCAATTTTACAACAGTGTTTGTTTGGACAGGGAGATAAAGGGGACTGTGATTGTGGGTGACAGACATAGGTAACTTTAACCTTATCAATAACATTTTAACTTTTTGTCATGAAGAATGTGTTCATCTGTAATTTATATAATTTTTAAAAATTGAAGAGAGTGAATGGGAAATAATGAAAAGGAGCTAGTGTATGGACTATTTTTCCCCCAAAATGTTTAATAATAAAAGATGCATTTTAAGAAAAGATTCATTAGAGTAGTTCCTCTTATCTGTTTCAGTTTCCCACAGTTAACCATGGTCTGAAAATATTATATGGAAAATTCCTGAAATAAACAATTCGCAAGTTTTAAACTGTGTGCCATTCTGAGTTGGGTGATGGAAGCTTGGACAGTCCTGCTCTGTCCTACTCAGGTGTTTAGTCATTCCTTTGTCCAGCATACCCTGACTGTTTGCTGTCTGCTTGTTAGTCACGTAGTAACCATCTCAGTTATCAGATCGACTGTCACGGCATGGTGGTGCTTGTGTACAAGTCATTCTTCTTTTACTTCATAGTGGCTCCAAAGCCACTCAGATAACTTTTATTACAGTATATTGTTATATTTGCTCTATTTTATTAGTAATCATTGTTAATTTCTTATTGTGCCTGATTTCTAAAGTCAATTTTATCATAGTTATGTATGTATAGAAAACCCCCCCAGCATATTAGAGTTCAGTACAATCCTTGGTTTCACAATCCACTGGGGGTTTTAGACCACGTCCCCTGTGGATAAGAAGGAACTGCTGTGTTAATTAGTAAGAGAATTGCTAAGAAACAGTGGGCCATCTACTACAGAAAAGATTGGTGCAAACACTAACATAAAATGAAAAACCATGAGAAATATTTATAAAATGTCAAGGTTTCTTTTTTTTCTTGAAATGTCAAGTTTTAAAATTTTGTGGCTTTTTGAAAATTAGTTATTAAAACTTCTAAGTACTATAAGGGAGCGATAATAAAATATACCCAGGAACTTGGAAATAAAAGTTTATTCGAGAGTTAAACTATAAAATTAATGTACAATGAATTAAATGGAAAAATCACCTTTAAGGAACAATGTTGGGGATTGGGGATGGCTCCGCGGGTTGAGAGCTCGTGTTACAGCCTCAGGGTCCAAAGATCAAATCCCGGCCCCAGCCCTCATGGACCCATACCCTGAAGTGGGCTGTTTCCCCCGTGGGAGGCCCCCAGTTTGGTTCTTGCCAGGTCGTGCCTCCCATGCAGGAGGCTTCGGACCCGGTTCTTGCCCTGTGCAGCCCCCATCCATCTGTGTGGAATGAAACTATGTTAAAAATGACGGACAACTATGGAGACTGCTCTGGGCCCTCCCCCTTCTCTTTGTCTCTCTCTGTCAAAACAATAAACTAAATCTTAAAAAAAAAAAAGCAGGAGGGAGAAGCAGGGAGGGAGAGTTGTGGGGGGAGGTGGGAGTGGGCACCAGATATATGGTGGTGGAGGGGGACCTGATTCTGGGAGCTGGGCACATAATGCGATGCATGGGTGATGTGATGTGGACTTGTGCACCAGGAAACTATCTAATTGTTACCAACCAATGTCACCGCATTAAATTTAACAATAAAATATAATAATATTAAAAAAACAAAACCAAAAAAAACACACACACACACACAAAAAATCAAAAAAAAAAACCAAAACCCAACCAAACACAATTCTTCTAGTCTGGAAAAACTTGAATATAATTTGGTCGGTAATTTTGAAATATCTAAAGAAAGAATATGCCAGTGAGCCATGGAAGTCTGGGAAAGGGAGAGTCAGTGAAGCCAACGTGGACAAAACAGACTTGTTAGTTACTGATTCCTGTGTGCCTTAGTTTGTCTATCTCTAAAATGGGGTTAGTGATAGCATTTACTAAATAGAGTTGTTATATAAAACAAAATAGCCCGTGGTAAGAATTGAGGCATATATGGGGTTTGGCAGAGGTAACACCTCCCTTTTTATGAGCTGCTACACTTAAAAAAGGGTGTTACTTCTGCCAGATCCTGTATAAGCCTCATTCCTTACCAAGTGCTATTTTATTTTATGAGCCTTTTGGTCAGGCTAATATAAACGGCCAGAATCCTATTTCTCATTATCAACCAACATCTTGGTTTTCAGATACGTCTCTTATGTGGTAACCAGCATGAGTCAATCAGCCTCCTATGTTTGACCAGTTCTGGGACCCCGAGAACATTAAGTACTGATTCTACATGAGAAGGCCCAGCCTGCACTGAGGCTGAAAGCATCAGGGTAGCACACCATCCAGCAAGGCCTCCTGAAGACACCCTGCCTTTGGCATTCCTAATATACTCATATTTCTATTATATATAACTTTGCGGGGGGGGGGTGTCTATGTAGAAGGAAACAAGAGACTAGAAAAAACAAAACAAAAACAAAAAACATAACAGGTGGTCCTGTGTGTAAAGGAAGTATGAGTGATTTGCTTTACTTTTCTATACTTTCCAAGTTTTCTTTAGTGACCATGTATTACTTTAATATTGAAAAAAACATTTTTAAATGAGGGTGAGGTGAAGAAAAGAAAGAGGGTAGTAGCTTGAAGGAGATAAGAATAGAGAAAGGGATTTTGAGGCTACAGGCTAGGGAAAGATGTCAGGGAGTCGGGGGGAGAAGCAGGGTGCGGAATGTGTTCTTTCCTCCAAAAATAAAGTAGCTTTCCCTGGAAAGACTTTGTCACCCCTTGTGTACCCCGACCTTGAACGGTTTGGTTGTTTGCCATTCACAGTGTTTGCGCAGCTAGTGAGTCTGATGGAAACTGTTGGCTGGAGAATTCTAAGTGTGTCGCTGAGCATTCGCTCCTTCATCATCAGCATCACCAAATAGTGCTAGTCACTTCCCAGGTGGCAGCCTTTGTCTTCACTTGGGAGGGGGTGAGGGGGGTTTGGAACTTGGGAGGGGGTGAGGGGGGTTGGAACGGAGTAAGCTTAGGAGAGGCTAAATTTAGAGAACTAAAAAGATGAAGGAAAATGCAAGATCACGGTGGCCTGGGTGAGGCGGCTGGGGAAGGTTTAGTCTCATTCTCCGAGTTCGGACTGGAAAGGTCAAGCAGCGTAACTGTCTTAATCCCCGAGGTCCCGAGAGCAGGTGGTATTTCCACGGCGCTTTAAAATGACCCGCAGAGTTTGGATGAGGGAATGAAGACGTGGGGGCTGCGGGCACCGGACACGCGGGGGCTGCAGACTTCTTAGCCTGCGGCCAGTGATCCGTTACCTGCACATGGCTTTTCTAGCCTCCCTTTCGACTCTATTTGCAACGGAGGCTTTGTTGCCTGTCTTGTGAGCTACGTGCGCACACGAGGGAGCCTTTCAAAGCGGTTATACAACCTCCCTCAGCCCGTGGCCGGCCGGGGCCGCCCCGAGGCACTGCTGCTGCTACTCACGTCCCGGCGGGCACTCGCTTGCTCACGGCGCGCCTCGGCCCCTGCCTTCCCCAGCCCGCGCAGTCGCCAGTTTCGGAGACACTCAAGGACCTTAGGGAATTCTTCCGTGTTCAGTTGGGATCAGAGTGAGGAGTTTAATCGGAGCTTTTTTTTTTTCTTTTTTTTTTTATATCTTTTTCACATTTATAGAGAGTAATTATTTTTATCTTCAGTGCATATTTATTTCTATTTTACTCTTGACAGATAGAGAGAGAGACAGAGACAGAGACAGCTAGAGAACCGAACTGTGGGAACTCCCCAGTTCAGCATGTGGGTCCTGCCTGGGCCGGAGCCGGGATTCGATCCTCGGTCCTCATGGCCTCAAAGCGAGTGCTCAACCCGCTGAGCCGTCCCGGCTTTCCCCCTAATCGGAGCTTTTACTCAAATGTACAAAATACACGGGAGACCCCCAAAGTCCAATTCTTTAAGCCGTGAATTCAAATGTGCGTCTTTAGTTTTAGTTTCGAAGTCATCGTAGGTCCCTAAAAGGAATCCGGCGGAAGGAACCCAAAGAAACAAACTCCTCAGCACTGTGCGCACAACCTCAGTGGAAAACTGAAATCCTCCTTGACATGACTCGAAAATAAACCTCTGCAAGCACATGGCCCACAGTGACACATTCTGGGCCGCGGGCGGGGCAGGCCCCCGGGGCGCAGCGCGCAGCTGCTAGGACCCGGGGTGCCCGCCCCGCCTCCCGCTGTCGGCTCCCGCAAGGTGGAAGCGGCGCCGCGGCCGGTGACCGGGCCGCAGGGTAGGCTCTGGGCCCTGGCGTTCCCGGGACTCGAGCTGAGGCTGCAGCAGCCACACGCGGAGGCCGGGCGGGGCTGAGGGTGGCACACACGCGGGGGCCCCGGACCGCGGGAGGCTGGGCGCACGCGGGCCTGTGGGGGGCTCCCGAGGCCGCCACGGCCGAGACAGCTGGCCTCACGCCTGAGCGGCCGGACGGTTCTGCCCGGGCCTGGCCCTCGGGCTTCCCACTGCGAGGGTGCAGCTGCGGGGAGCCTGCTTCCTGGGAGGACCGAGGACCTGCAGCACCCGAACCCTTCCTCTGACGGCACTGGAAACGTGGCGCCATGAGAAGCCGGAGTAACTCGGGGGTCCGGCTGGACGGCTACGCTAGGCTGGTGCATCAGACCATCCTGTGCCATCAGGTAAGGGAAGTGTCACCTGCAATCACCGACAGCCTGGATGGAGAGCTCGAGTGTGTGTGTGTGTGTGTGTGTGTGTGTGTTTGTAAAACAGGATCTCCTGCCCCCTAGCTGTGTGTGTGTGTGTTTGTAAAACAGGTTCTCCTGCCCCCTAGCTGTGTGTGTGTGTGTGTGTAAAACAATCTCCTGCCCCCTAGCTGTGTGTGTGTGTGTGTGTGTAAAACAGAATCTCCTGCCCTCTAGCTGTGTGTGTGTGTGTCTGTAAAACAGAATCTCTTGCCCCCTAGCTGTGTGTGTGTGTGTGTTTGTAAAACAGGATCTCCTGCTCCCTAGCTGTGTGTGTGTGTGTAAAACAGGATCTCCTGCTCCCTAGCTGTGTGTGTGTGTGTGTGTGTGTGTAAAACAGGTTCTCCTGCCCCCTAGCTGGGCCAGGAACAGAACCAGAACCAGGCACCCTTAGCCACCTGCCCCAAGTCATGGCTTCTGCACCCCCTGCACCCCAAGCCACAGCTGGGTTCCAGGGGTGCAGAGTTGAAAGATGTGTTGAAGCTTGTTTATTGACAACTGGCCCCAGGTTTGGGCCTCTTCTTCTTCCCATCCTGCCAAAGAAGAGATAGGGGAATGTTTACTGATCTTCAGACTAGACTGTTGTGAAGCTTTGCGGTACCTTGATGTATACTGTTAATTATATATTTTTTCTCCATCTTTAATGCTGGTTTTTCATTGACAGCTCATTCTAACTGGAAAGTTGAAACACTGCTTTTCTTTTAATAATACCCGCATCTCATACTTGTAAGGTTTCAGCCACCTCTTTCTCTTTACTCAAAATAGCACTTGCTTGCACTTGGTTAGAAGAAGTAATAATATTCTAGAAAGGGGAAGCAGAAGAAGGACTAAAGTTCCTAAGGAACCCACCTGATAGCTTGTTTCCTAATGTTAACACCTTGTGCTGACCTGTCTGTCCTCTTTTTCTTGGCCTTGCAGAATCCAGTGACCGGCTTGCTTCCAGCCAGCTATGACCAGAAAGACGCCTGGGTCCGGGATAATGTGTACAGCATCTTGGCTGTGTGGGGTTTGGGCTTGGCCTATCGAAAGAATGCAGACCGGGATGAGGATAAGGCTAAGGCCTATGAACTTGAACAGGTACTCAAAATAAAAATCCAGACAGGTCTGGAGCTATGTGTGTGGGTGCTGGTGCTGGTGGTGGTATGATTGAAGGAAACATGCCCAACACACAGGAGCTAAGAGAGCTGTGATTTGGCCTTTCACCCTCTTTTTTCACCTTCCTGAAATTACATTCCAAAAATCTTTCCTGTGTTGTATGGATTTTTTGGGGGGTGGGGAGCAGTGGAAACTTGAAACTTGATGATTTATGGGAAGAGTGTATAGTCTGTCCTGTTACAGTGCAAAATCCTATCCTAGGATTTTCCCTAAAATGTATAGAGTCCTCTTTCTAAGTATTAATGCATTTATTTTGTAGTCTCCAGCATATTTATTCTCAGTAAGAAGAATGTGTGGGGGCAGGTATCTACCATTTTACTTCATTTTTGAAAATGATAGGTGGTGTTTGTATGAGGGTAACTGACCTTCCCAACTAGATACAAGTAAAGGCTATTTATTTGTTGATTTTTATACCTATGGCCACTGTTTTAGAGCCTGGTTTTCCCCACCCCCAGGCAAACTAAGGTTAGAATTAGCAGATGCCTTTAAGCCAACTGTTAAGGCTCTTCCCCTCAGTAAAGAAGCATCCTTTACAGACCTATTCAAACACCAGGTGCTGCATCATTTTGCATGACCAAGGAAACAATATTGTGAGCTTACTGTTGAGAAAGTCTGCTGTTAGTTGGAAGGTGTATGTGAATTCTTCTCCATTAGTAAACAAGATTCTCTCTACACTAGCCATTTCTAGAGTGATGTCCCTCAGATTTAGGTAAGCAGAGCTCTAGTCCTCATGTATAAATCAGAATATAGAGGTTTGCTTATTTTTAAAGGCACCAGCATTCTGTGGGTTGCAGTCCTTGGTCAATAGGGAAGTTGCACTGTGTTGTTCTCTGCAATAGCAGGCATTTGTTATCCATTTGAGACATTATTGAGAGGTGCACAGATCAGTAGAAAAAAATGTTGGAGTTGTTGCTCTAGCGCAGAAAGGACAGATCGACATTTTTATGACTTCTAGAAATAATACATAAACATTGTATGAATTTGGAAAATTTAGAAGAGTGTTAAAAAAATTGCCTGTAATACTATTCCTCTCCGCAACCACCACTCAAATCCTCCATCCTACTGTAATGCTTTGCTATTTTGATCTCAGCATTTTGTTTGTTTTATTTTACTAAAAATTAATATCTGTGGAATAATACCCAAGATTTTATACTTGGTATAATTTGATCAATATTTTTCAATACTGTTAGAGAAAATCTGATGTATCTTTGTTGACCAATCATTCTGCAAAGTTGACCATTTTTTTTTATGTGCCCCAGGTAGAAAGAATTTAACAGAAGCAGGGGGAAAAATAGGGAAACATTGAATTGTTTATTCTAAAATTTTAATGTTCCATGAAATAATTTTTCACATAGCTTGAAAATATTTTTCATACCACCTCAATAGTAACTTTGGACTGCCTCAAACATATTATAGCAATAGAAAACATCTTCAGAAAAGAAACATTTCTATGGGAGTTCTGAAATTTTTATGAACTTACATTATGAATGAAAACAGATTTTACTATTAGGTTTCATTAATTATTTTCCTAAAAATTGACTCAGAGTTGAGACCAGGGTGAGAAAACCATGTTGGTAAAGGGCTAGATAGTAAATATTTTCAGCATTGTGGGTCACATGTGGCAATATCGCTTTTAGCGTTTCCCATAGTATATTCCATGGAACACTAGGTCAGTTAAGTTTGGGGCTGTGTTAAACTGCAGGGTTCTTTACCCCACAATTTCTCAGAGCTTTTGATGTACTAATGGGCATTTTGAATCTAAGATGGGGGTGAATTTTACAGCCTTTTCAGAGTTTCCTAGACTAGCATTCTATTAAATAGTGTTTGAAATGTGCTAACTTGAGGGTGATTTTTGACTTGTCCCTTTTGCCTTTTTAAGGTGACCAGATTTTAACAT
>PVKE010037468.1:0-15856 GCA_004027555.1 Craseonycteris thonglongyai
CATTGGTAATATTTGCAACAGCTCCTCTTTTACTGTGAAGTTACTAAATACCATTCTCACCATAACTGCCAACTGTGCGGTGTCTGATATATCTGTTGACTCATCAAATTGCAGAGAGAAGCAGTCACATATTTCCAAGTCAGTCTTTAACTGAGTTTGCAAGTCTTTTGAAATTGCGTGTATTCTTCTTGTGACTGTGCTATTTGACAACTGTAGGTCTTGTATCGTCGACATAATCTTACACTTGTTAGAATATTCCTCAAACAAACAATCGGCAGCAATCAGAAATGCTTCCTTGAACAATTCATCCTGGAAAGGTTTTTTCTTCTTTGCAAGCATGTGAGAAATTTTGAAAGAAGCAATGGTTGCCTTTTTAGATTTTTCCACATGTCTAGTGAAAACAGTTGAGTAGTTAAACTTAATTTTAGTTGATTTATTTTTTTCTTTCTTACTTCAGATTTAAGTGGATAATTCGTATCAAAAGTGGTATGACTTGTCTGAAAGTGACATTCAACATGATGTTTTTTCAGCACTGCAATACTACTGCCACACAACAGGCAAACGCATTTACCTTTTAAATTAATGAAACAATATGATTCGTCCCAGTCTGTGTTAAAATTATAGGTTCGTTTTCTCTTATTTGGTCCACTCATTTTAGGACTAAAAAAATAAAAATAAAAATAGTTATAGAACTACAATATCATATCAAATTGCCACCATAATAATAGATTACCTACCTCGCTTTTAGTTCATTTAAAATGGAATATATCAAAACACTGTGATCCTAGCTAACCGTCACGACCCGATCAGTCCAGCAACCGCAATCAAAACGGCAACTTGGCGGCTCCCGGTTGGGTGGAGGAGAGTTTAAAGAGCGCAGCGGCTACACAAGACGCGACGTGTACAAAGGCGACAGCTAGGGACAAACTTGTACATACGATATCGCAAACATACCAACGAATAGAATAAACCTGTGTAGATACTCAAACAATATTTTAAAATTCTAACAAATGTATAAAAATAAATTATAGTTTTACTTAGTGTTTATGAAAAACTTCTGATGCCGTCAAATAATGGCGGGCGCACACAAATCGGGCCGCGGGCGCCACGCACGGGGTTGGGAATCCCTGCTATAGTCTATAGGCAGTTATGTCGGCTTGAGGAACAATTAAACTTTTGAAATATAAAGATTGTGCAATGAGTGTGTTTTTCCTTACAAATGAGTCTTGATTTTCAGGCTTGACATTTTAAAACTTCAAGATTGAGGACACAGATAAGTAATCCTTTTGCAAAACAAGGAGTTGCTAAACAAGGTTGTAACTGATGTTTATAAAATTTTCTGATGAGCCTGCTCATGGGAAACAAATTAAGAAATGGATTTTCCACAGATTTTTCCTGTATCAAATATATTGAAGAACCGTGATTTTGACATTTAGTTGCTAAGCTATAGTTTTTGTAATGGAAAAAAAGGCAATACAGTTTACACAGTGATGGACAACTTCATGTTTGTTAATGATATTTATGGATTCACAGAGATGGTCTTCAAACTCTTTCCACACAAACCTGAATTTGGATGTAAAAATGTGTTTTTACATAATGATGCAACGATACATATAGAACGTTTCTGCAGTACTCATTCTTGCTTGGGTGCTTCTGACCTCGTGGCAAGCAATGCTTGTTTTCTGGCTGTCCTCTGCTTATTTGTACAGTCCTAGATTTGGTGGCCTTTTAATTTATGATCTACTAAATAATCTTCCTCAGCTTTGGAAGAAAAAGAGGTGGGTCAATAAAGTTTTAATTATCAAAATCCTGGCAATGACCTTGCTAATAGAATACAAATTCCACATTACATGATGCAGTTGAGTCACCCTTATACTTCTTACATTTTGTTCCACCGTAGAATGTTGACCAACTGAGGAAATAAGGCTTTAGGAGCAGTGCAATGAAAAATGGCTCATATACTCATTAAGTATGAGAATATGCCTCAGTGTCTGTTTGGGTGGAAGCACAGATATATTTTCAATTAAAGAAACAGTGCAGTTTTTTGAAATGTATAAAACTTTCTTCTGGAAAAACAAGTACATGATAATATCTATATGACAGCTATCATTCTACTGTTTGTTGTTTTGTTTTGTTTTGGGGTGAATTTTATATACATGTAAATTAAGTTGTTTTTGTTCATAAGCATTTGAAATTCAACTATAGTGTTCTGTACAAATGAATAAGTGAATTTTAACTCCGTCAAGGGTTATATATAGCCCAATAAGAGAAATTTTTGACATAATGTCAACAAATTCTTATAGATCCAGAACAAGCCAACTACAAGGAGGATAACAGAAGCCTTTTATGATGTTATGATGGATGATTTTTAGTTAGAGACTTTTAGTTGAAGATTAGAGCGCCAGGCAAAATAACCGAGTTAAAATTCTTTGGAAAAAAATTCAACTTTGCATTACTCTTGACTTTCTAGGTATTGATCATATGCTTGAAGAGGTTCTTTCCCGTGGCATATGCGTTTCCTAGTCACTGTGAAACCGCAGGAAATCCCCGCCACCTTTTAGAGGCTAAAGCCTAGCTCCATAACCTCCTGCAAAACTTCAGAACTCAACAAATGTGCCCGGAGGTAAAAAACAGGGTTACGTGCCGCTCTTTAAGTTTGCAATTTGTCCTCTGGCACTGTGTAACTGCTAAGAGATTGTCTGGTTTCTTTTTCACTCAGCCTGAGCCTAGAACCAGTGAACTAGATTATCATCAGATAAGCTTATATATTCCTGCTTCTCTAGAATTTTAAGGGCTATACTCTTTGTTTCCAAAGTCTCTGATATTTGTATGACCATATAAATTTAAATCTGTTTTTCTACTCCTGCGTAAGAATCAGTGGCCTTTCGTAACCTATTATATCTTCTCAGAAGCAGAGGTCACGTCAATTAATTTTAATTGTATGTTCCATTTTTAATTCTTTATACAGAGGGTGCCAAAAATATGTAACACATTTTAAGAAAGAAAATAACTGCATTAAAATGGTCATACTCCCTATATAGCAATAACAAATGAAGAATACAAGTCACATTTTACTTCTACAATTATAAGAGGTGCTCAAAGTGGTTACCATCAGCATCCAGACTCTCCCAAGACAGCAAACTACTTATTGCTTGATCAATGTTGACCAAAATGTCCACTTGTATTGCTGCTCATACTGTTTCAGTTTACCATGCATTTCAAACCTATCCTGAATGTGTACAATTGTTAGGCACGTTAGAGGTTCTTTTGCGTACTCACACTTCTATTGTATTTCCACAATGTTCTTGAATTTCAAATACCACTTCACAATGGTCTTCTCCTTCTCAAACAACAACTGTGCTTTGCCATTTTCTTTGGCTGTCCTGCCTGTTGCATGGTGATTCTAGCATGCATTTGATTAATGTAATCTTTTGAGCAAATGTCATACTATACATTGCTACCATAATTCAATTCAACTTGGAAAATTAATAATACATAGATAACATCTCTTAAAACATGCATATGTTTTTTGGCACCCCCAGTATTTTACAAAGTAAATGCAACATCTCAATTTGTATCCTCACAGCAATTCTATGGATTAAAGAAGATGTACATCAATCTTTCTATTTTATGATTTATGAAACCAGGGTCCAATAAATTAAATCTCTTGCAAAAGATTAATCTTTCAAGGGACAGAAAAAGACCCTCTATCTTTAAATTCCTTAAAGTCCAGTGTTATTTGCTGCATACCACAGCTATTTTTAAAAAATAAAAACAAATATAGTCACAAACATTTTTATTTATCTATTAATCACAGAATGGAGACCAACAGGACAATTTTATGTGTCCTGTTTTTAATTTGATACCAATGTAAAACAAAACCAAACCTGAAAAGCCGCATAGATGATGGGATTTACAGGACTCTAAAAACTACAATCCTGCCCCCAAATATTCGTCCTGCTATACTGTTGTGGGTCATGCCTGGAATGTCATCATTGACTTTTATACCTTTGGGTTAAGTGGAGTCTTCTGAGACATCTTGTCAAAGCACAGATATTCCTGAAAAAAACAGGGCCTGTATTTTTATATCATAAAGGGAATGAAATTTTTAAAGTGTAGGAGCAACATGCCATAAAACATGACCCAGAGTGGGGACGTGCACAAAAGCAAAAATAATAAATAAAGTACAAATTTCACCATGTCTCAGGAAGCCATCACAAGTTCAAGTGAACTCCAAACAGCAGGATGCTCAGAGAAGACCAATATGGTGAGGGGTCAATTCACCATAAAATTGTAGGTGCTGTGGGCGGAAGAAACCTGATAGATAGGTTGAAAGGTCATCTAATTCAAGGGAGGAATCTAGCAGCTTGAGAGCCGATGGTGTGGATGTGTCTGTTTGGGCTCTCAGGAGGATGATTTTTAAATGGAATATGCATGTCATTAGAGGGGCAGTGGTGTTCATTTCAATGCAGTCTCCCAATTTTTTAATTATCTTCTGTTCACAGATGTTTCCTTTTTGCCTCTTGAAAGCATTTGACCTTATAACCTTTGACTAGTTAAATCATTTTATTTTATAGGTGAGATCTGAGCCCAACAATTGGCATGTCCAGCTTAATGAAACATATCCTCTTGTTATTATTCTCAGACAGCATATCTTCAGATTAGTTCAGAACCTATTAATCATTAGTTTCCCTAGTGGTTATGTCATTGCACAATATGCTCATTTTTTAAGAATACTTTTCTTTCTACTAGACTGCCTCTTTCTTCCTCCACTCATTAAAGAACAGACATTTTAGCTTCAGATAATTGATCTAAGGCCAATGTCTAGAAAATATGAAGCTGACTTCAATCTAACTATAATGATTAACTTGTTATAAATTTCAGTTATCCCAAAGAGGAAAAGTGTTTTTTAAATAATATTCTCTGTCATTGGAAGTATTCAAGCCAAAGTTAGAGATACTGAAGAAGGAATTCCTACATTTGATAGAAGACTGACTTTGAGATCTCTAAATTTTCTTTCAATTTAAGAAACATATATGAATCCTGATCTGTATTTGTAGCATCTTCATATTTAGCAGCTATATTGGTAGCTGTAGTTATATGTCCATCTGAATCTGTCTCTGTTTCCAGAACTAGCCCTATCTATATGTGTCACAAAACTATAAACTTGTTTGCTCACTCCCATCTTTATTTAATATAAATATATGAAGTGCTTGTTATGAGCCATGAGGTATTTTGGGTGCTGTTGAGGATATAACAGTAGACCAGGACACGATTATTGCCAGAAATAGCCGTGTCCAATAAGACTGTTCAGAATGAAAAGACAAAGTTACAGAATAAACTAAAAGTAAAAGAGGTTGAAGATTCTATCAGACATCTTTAATTTAATTTATGAGTTGGTGAGACATCCTCATGGACTATTTTCTAGGGTTTAGATCTTTATCCAAAGCAGTCAGAGGCCTTGTATTTCAGGAAGTTGTGATAATGTAAGTGAAATATTGCTTAAGGGTAGGGAAGGAAAAAGGCAGTTTGGAGAGAAAAAGAGTATTTATTTAAAGATCATGCAATGAAATAAGCATTGGGTAAACTAATGATGAACAGGTTCTGAACTAATCTGAGGTAATGCTTTTGGAGGTAGAATAATGACAAGAGGGTATTTTTCTTTAAGCTGGATGTGCCATTCGCTGGTCTCAGGATCACATATATAAAATAAAACAATTTAACTAGTTAAGGGTCTGGGCAGAGATTCCATAGAATTGGATAAGAAAGAAGACTTTTTTCAAGAAATTTTTTATCTCCTAAGTAAAACACACTAGAATGGTAATTAAATATTTTGTTTTATTCTCTTTCTTTTTTTCCTTGTGAAATATAGACACAGAATTTTTTGTTTCCTTGTAAAATATTCAACTAATGAAATTGTTTGGCGATCCCTTAGGCTAGATAATATAATAAGGCTAATTGAGTTTCTAGAAAATTTTATTTCTTTAAATAAATTGAGCAAACAGGTGAAGTGGTTAGAAAACTTTCTATTAATATAGTTTAAGAGCAACTATTTATAGGCACTCCTCACTTAATGATTGAGTTCTGTTCTTATGCCAAGGTCGTTAAGTGAATTGGTAGATAAGTGTGGAGCTTAAAGGTATACATCTGGTGTGTCATGGTGTCTTACAGTATATATTTTTAATAGATATGACTCAACACCACACTTATAATCAAAATATGTAGTCTTGTGTGATTGCAAATGCTTTGTGTAGTGAATACTAACTGACTGCAGGAATGAGACAAAGACTGAGAAAGGGGATTCCTGAGACTCACACAGACCGAGAAAGGGAATTCCTCATTCTGGAGACCTGGTCAAAAGTCCAAGTGGTCATTAAACAGGTAGGTTGTTAAATGAGTGGCTCTACTTGGCTCAAAATTTCAATAACTTATTTTTCTATAATTGATGTGGCAGATTGGAGTGAAGAAAGGAAATGTAGAAAGAGATGGTATTAATCCTTTAGTTTGAAACCTTCAGCCTCAGAGGTCATGGAATATAGTACAAGGTTCTAAATAGATTTACTAATTTCTTAAAGAAAAAATATTTTATAGATGGAAAGAAAACAAACTTTTTGCCTCATAAGTCAGCCATTCCTTTTCCAAATAGGTATAAATATCATCAGATTTCTTTCTAACACCTTGTTACACATAAGACCTTTAGATTGTGATAAACATTTCCATAATATGGGCTTGAATTGGTATTGTATCTAAGAATTCATTGCCATATATAAGGTCATAAATATTTATTCCATGTTTTCTTTTAAGAGTTTTATAGTTTTACTTTGCTCTAACATTTAGGTCTGATTCATTTTGAGTTAATTTTAATATATTAAAATTAGAAAGTAGGAATCCAACTTTATTCTTTCACATATGGGTATCCAGTTTTGTTTTACTACTTCTTTTTTTCTAAAGATTTATTATATTGACTTTGACAGAGAGAGAGAAAGAGAAGAGGGAGGGCCAAGGGCAGTCTCCATAGTTGTATGGCTTCAGTTCTTGACATAGTTTCATTCCACACAAGTGGGCGGGGTTGGGTGTGGGTGTGGGTGTGGGGTGGCTGGGTTGTGTAGGGCAGGAACTGGGCAGGGGCCTCCTGTGTGGGAGGCATGCCCCCATGAGCTGGAGGCCAAACTGGGAGGTTTCCACATGGGAAGCTCACCCTGCCAAGAACAGAACTGGGGCCACACCCCAGTTCAGTATATGAGTCTGCATGGCCTGGCACTGGGATTCGATTCTTGTTTTCTGGGGCTGAAAGGCAAGTGCTTAACCTGCTGAGCCGTCCTGGCATCCCTGTGCTTTATTACTTAATGTGTCACAGAGAAAGAAAACTTGTTGCCCCATGAGAAATCCATTACTTTTCTAAATAGCAAATTCCTTTTTAACACAGTTACATATAAGACTGTTATAGCATGATAAATTTCTAAGAAGTTTGTGTCATAAATGTTGAAATTTGAACTTGGCTTCTATCATTTGAGAGACTATTACATTTCTGAATATATCCTACATTAATATTATTTAATAATCATTTATTAAAGGAATTATAGGTGAGGCAAAATGTATTGACAAAGTATCTTTGGCTTTTGAGTTCAAAATCAAGTTGCTACCACACAGCTGCGTGACAATAAGAAAGTTACTGAATCATTCTGAGTCATGTTTTCTTATCTATCAGACAAAGACAACCGTACCTATCTCATATACTATGTTATGATGATTAAATATAATTATGATTTTAAAAGGTCCTGGAAAAAATAAGAATTCAATAAGTATTAATTTACAAAGATTGATACGGCTCCGAAACAAATTCATTTTGTGATGTAGATCTTTTTCAGAACATCTTTATTGAGGTACACTTGCTATTATAAGTAATTGACATTACATTACACATACTTAAAGTGCACAATCTGACACATTATGATGTATTTATACAAGGGCTGTCTGGAAAAAATCCAGCCATAACTGCTGCTATTTTTCCTATTAGATGACAGGATACTTTCTGGACAGCCCTTGTATGTCCATGAAAGCACCATCACAGCTGAGATAATGAACATATGGATTAGCCACAAAAACAGGCCACTTGATTCTTTGTAGTCATTCTCTCCTGTACTCCTTGGTCCTTCCTTCCCCACCCCCAATCTGTGACCACTGAGCTCTGATCTGTCACTATAGATTACTTTGAATTGTCTAGAGTTTTATATAACGGAATTGTGCAGTATATATTCTTCTTTTCTGGATCCTGTTCCTGTTACAAAGTATAATGATGTTGAGTGAATCAATAGTTCACTAATTTTTATTGCTGTTTGTATTTTGCTGTGTGAATAGGATATACCAGAGTTTGCTTATCCATTGACCCATTGATGGCTACTTGGTTTGTTTCCTTTTTGAGAGTATTAAAAATAAAGATGCAGGATGGAGAGATGAGTTGGTGAAAAACAGAGGAATTTTAGGACAGCGAAACTACTGTGTATGATTCTATAATGGTGGATACTTATTACAATCCCAACAGTGAACCTTAATGTGAACTATACACATTGGCTGATTATAACATGTCAATGTAGGGTCATCAGTTGTAACAAACACATCACTTTTGATGGGAATGTAACTAATAAGGAAGGCTATACATGTGTGGGGGCAAAGAGTATATAGGAAATCTCTATACCTTCTCTTCAATACGGCTCTGAACCTAAAACTGCTTCAAAAGATTAAGTCCATGAGTTTATTTTTAAGATTTATTTTTATTGTTTTTGACAGAGAGAGACAGAGAGAAGGAAAGCAGTCTCCGTAGATGCATGTCGTTAGTGTTCAATGTAGTTTCACTCCACAGGTGGGCCCAGGGTGGCAAAGGACAGAAATGGGCCAGGGATTCTCCCGAATGGGAGGCACACCCCTGGGAGCTGGAAGGCATGCCCCCCAGGAGCCTGGGGCCTCCCACAGGGGAAGAACAATTGGGACAGAAGCCAAACCAGGGGCCTCCCACATGGGAGGTTTGCCCCAGTGGGAACTGAGCTGGGGACACACCCAGTTCAGCATATGGGTCTGCACAAGCCAGGGCCAGGATTTGATCCTTGGACCCCAGGGCTGCAAGATGAGTGCTCAACCCACTGAGCCATCCCAGCATCCCCAAGTTATGAGTATTTTTAAAAGGTGCTATGAACATCTATGTATGTTTTTTCTTTTTTCTCCCCTTTAAAAATTTTTTTCAATTACAGTTGCCATTCAATATTATTTTATCTATTCACAATTTTTTTTAAAGATTTATTTTTATTGTTTTTGACAGAGACACACACAGAGAGAGAGAGAGAGAGATACAGAGACAGAGAGAAGGGGGAGGGCCCAGAACAGTCTCCATAGTTGCACATCATCAGTTTTTCCACATAGTTTCATTCCACAGGTGGGCGCAGGGCTGCACAGGGCAGGAAGTGGGCTGGGGTCTCACCCCAGTGAGAACCAAACTGGGGGCACTCCCCAGTTCAGCATATGGGTCCCCATGGGCCAGGGCCGGTATTTGATCCTTGGTCCCTGGGCTGCAATGTGAGTGCCTAACCCACTGAGCCATCCTGGCTTCCCCTATTCACAAGTTTTTGATGAATGTATGCTTTCATTTTTCTTGGATAAATACTTAGGAGTAAAATGACTGGAGATATATATATACTTTTTAAAGAGTTGTATCATTTTATGTTTCCACTAGTTGTATTTAAGTTCCACTTCCCCCACATTCTCCCCATCACTTGGTATGGTCAATCTTTTAAATTTTTTCCATTCTAGTTGGTGTGAATTACTAGTATTTCATTGTGGTTTTAATGTGTACTTCCCTAATAACTAATGCCATTGAGTTTTTATTCATGTGCTTATTTGTCAATTTGAATCTTTGGTGAACTGTTTCCAAACTTTTTGTCCATTTTTTTTTTTTTTCAGTTGTCTGTTTTCTTGCTGAGTTTTGAGAATTCATAATATAGTCTAGGTACAAGTTCTTTATTAGATATGGGCTTTACAAAATATTTTTCCTACTCTGTGTCTTGTCTTTTTATTCTCTTATTGGTACCATTCAAAGAGAAGAAGTTTTTAATTTTGATGTTAGGTTTTCTTTAGTTTCTCTCAGAGGTGTTTTGTAGTTTTCAGTGTATGGGTATTTATCCATAGATATTTCATATTTTTGATGCTGTAGTTAATGGTACAGCTTGTTAAATTTCAGTTTCCAGTTGTTCACCACTAGTTTATAGAAATCAAGTTGATTTTCCTATATTGATCTTGTATCCTGAAAACTTGCTAAAATCATTTGTTACTTCTTATAGTTTTGGGGTTTTTTTAAATGGACTTAATGGAATTTTCTATATAGACAATTTTGTCATGTGTGAATAAAGACAGTTTTACTTCTTCCTTTCCAACCTGAATGCATTTTATTTCTGTTTCTTGCTATATTGTACTGGCTAGACTCTCTAGTTCAATGTTGAATGGAAATGGTGAGATCATATGACCTTGGGATAGTTTTCTTGGTGTTTCTTGAGCTTGGTGTTTATTGAACTCCTTGAATCTGTGGTTTTATAATTTTAATCAAATTTGAAAATATTTGACCGTTATTTCTTAAAACATTTTCCCACTTTTCTCTCTTCTCCTTCAGGGATTCCAGTGAAACATATAATCAACCTTTTGATGTTGTTCCACAGTTTATTGATGGTTTTTCACATGATTTTTTTTTCTCTTTGGGTTTTATTTTTAATAGTTTCTGCTTCTCTGTCTTCAAGTTCACCAATTTTTTTTTTTCCAAAAGAATAGCTTTTAAACAACTTTCCACCCCACCTAACCATGGCAACACCTTTCTGAATATTCCACTCAGTGCCTTGTAATTGTGTTTTTAGTATGGCAACTAGGAACAGAAGGTATTCCTACTTCTGTGTGAAAACCTGGCTCTGTTCCCTCCAATCAGGTTGACCAGATGTCCCATTTTAAAAGGGACAGAAAGCAGTGGTACTGTCCTGTTTCAAACAGTATGTATGGTCTGCCTACTGATACCTTGAATTTGGCCCAGTAAGATTAGGCTGACCATACATACCTTTGAAATGAGGCAGTACCATTGTTTTCTGTCTGGTTTAAAACAGGACATCTGGTTAGCTTACTTCTAATCCTTCTGATTTTTTTTTTTCTTCATCTTGGGTGGTTTGGTCACTGATCAGTGCTCTCTGTTGAATACTCCAGGGGCTTTCCACAGGTCTCTTTGTGCAGTACTTCTGCATCTGCAAAAAGGATGCCCCTTGTATAATGGTACACATTGTATAAATCAGGAGTCAGCAAATTCTTTTCTATAAAGTTTCAGATGGTAAATATTTTAGGTTTTTCAGGCCATGTGGTCTCTGCTGCAACCATTCAACTCTGCTATTAGAGCCTGAAAACATTTACAATATGTAGATGAATGGGTGTGGCTATGTTCCAATAAAACTTTATATACAAAAGCAGGTGGCAGGCCAGATTTGGCTGAAGGCACTTAGTTTATTGACTCCTCTGACTATATATTTTTGGATTTTGTTTTGTTTTATTTTTACGTTACTATCTCCTGGGTGAGTTTTTAAGACAGAAAGCTTTATTCCAACTTTAAAGCAGAAAAAAGAGACTGTTATTATGGAAATGTTCAGATTAGCTTACATTGACACTTGGATTCATTATTTTTGTTTCTGTTTTGAAATGCTAAGTAGTATATCGTTTAATGCTGACATTTAAGCTAATTGCTCTTTAATGTACATTTGACATATGAGGCAGCATATTGAACTCTAAAAATAATTAAGATAAATCCTTTGGTTATATTGCTGGGGAAAGGAGAAACTCTTTTTCATCTCCCTCCCTTGGAGTGTTTAGACCAGGTATGTTCAGTTTAGATGGAGAATTGGTACTCGTCACTCAGGCTGCACTTGAGTGTCTCTCATGAAGTAACCAGCACCGGGGTACGGAACTGCAGTGGCAGCTCCCAGGATGCTCTCTCTCTCTCTCTCACTCTCTCATCAGACAACCACTCCAGATGGGGCTGCATTCCGGGGTCTGGGTTCCTGAATTCCTCTGGAGCACTTTGGCAGGCAGCCAGCATGCTGCAAAGGATTAGATTCTGTCTCTCTCTATCCTACATAACCCCCAAGAGATTTTCCTTTTTAGGTTTGAAAAGACTGTCTCCAAGCAGCAGATCCAACAAGTGGGCTTATTTGTGAGTTGAATATCTTGGGAATTATGCTGTACAAATAGGTCATAGTTGAATAACTAGTATATGCAAACTGACATTTCTCTTGGGATGGGAGAGTGGGAAACCCTCATAGTATTCTCTAGGGGGATTATACTACGATATAGCAGCTGTCACAAGCGCACAATACATTTTTAAGTAGAATGGGTCATTTGTTTCTCTGGGCACTTCATTTTTAGTTATAAAGTTAGCTGATCATATTTCAAAAGCCTGTTGTAAAATATGTGCTTAGAAGGAAGCCATTTGTTCTAAGAAAGTAAAGATTTCCAGCCTTATTCTATTAATATGTGATTATATATTATGAAATCAAAAGACTATTTTATTTTTATACAGAGGCAATTTGTTAGTTCTTTGTAATACAGATTTTGAACAAGCTTTAATAAAATGCATATGCCATCATTGCTATATTGTAAATTTTTTGAAAAGACATTAATTTTATAAAGTTATTAGATTTATATAATTAAATAAATATTTATTTAACACCATATTATGTGTAATATTTGTTTGCTACAAAGTAAGCTCTGCGATAGTGAGGAGTATGTGTGTCTTTTTCATCACTGTATCTGTAATAGCTACAGGTAACCAACACATTGTTTATAGCACTCAGTATTTGTGCAGTAAATGAATGAGTGAATATAACTGGCCTACATTGTGGAGTGGGTGACTAAATAACTGTTGAAATGAAAAAAGTGGATGTGTTTACAGAAAATAGTAACTTCTTTTTACAGTGTTTAAAGGTGAGGATCTTCTATGTTTACTGGAGCTTAACTATGTGGTATAATCTTTCAAGAAGGTCTATGGTTGGTTATAAGACAATTCATAGAGAACACCAGAGACACTTGCAGAAAATTACTTACGATGTAAGATTGGTAGAGAAGGAAGTTTGGATGAATGACTAAGACAGAAGGACCTCCTTTATTTAATGCTATCTGCTTGTTCTTGCTCTCTTTCTTTTCTAAAAATGTCAAGACTCCTAGCTCAACATACTAATTGTCATTTTGCCTTGAAAAATATTCCCATGTATTAAACAAATGAGATTCCAAATAAAGAATTATGAGTATATACAGAAGTACAGGCAGAGCCAGCATTATGTTTATGGCACACAATAACTTTATAACAGATTTACAGACTAACCAGTGTCAATAAATTTTAGGTGAGGAATTTAGCAAAATTTGTTTTCATGAAGTAGAAAACCTGTATTAGGTCTCAATTTCCAAATGATTGTTGAGTTTCAGTCCTTTCTGATGTTATTGTTACTAGCTTCTATCTTTATTGAATTGTGATTAGAAAGTGTAGTTCATATTATGTTTCTTCACAATTTGTCTTACGCATAGATTTGTTTCTGCCTCTGCAAAGTGTCTTTCTATCCACCCCTTCTTCTATCCTATCACTGACGCTATTGGACCCTGGTTTTAGTTAGGGATCTCAGACCCTGCTCAGAAATGAAACCAAAGTTCCAGGCCACCTGAAGCTGGTTGACATGTCAGGTCAACTGTTGGCTTAATTATTAGAACTCTTTTTCTAACTTCATTTCTGCTCTCATAAGAATTTTCTTTTTTTTTTTTCAACCTCAACCATTTATTCATAAAGGTGGTATAGATATTTCATCTAATACTCTTATGTGTTTCTTAATGGATTATATGGTTCTCTTTGTGCAGTATTTTGAGGCATGGAAATCTTCCTCGAGGTTTTTCCCTCCCTATGTCTTAGGTAGAGGAGGGAGGGGGGAAAAAGTGAGTTATAATCGTTCCGTTTTGGTCATTACTATCTATTCAATTGGTGCAAGGTGTGATGATGTTAGGGGTTGACAGTGCGTAAAGCTGGAAGACAGAAATTTAGTTTGGAAAATATGGTAAATTTTTAAACTGGTAAACACCTCTTGATTTGTGTTCTGGTGGTCAGCTATTTCCTTTACAAATTGAGAGTGAAGGTAGATTAGCTAGTTTCTAAGTTTGTTTTCAATGTTTAAAATTAGTAAATTGATTTTAAAAACATAATCTTAGAATTCCACTGAACATTATCATTTTTGTTCATTGTTTGAATGAATAATTAAACTTAATTTGTTTATTTTAAAATTTACAAATGCTTCCTTTTTATTCATGTGAAATAATATAGTCTACTACTATGACTTAACATTTTACTTAAATCCATTACCTCGTAGTCTCTATAAAATAGACTGTTCTTGTTTTCCAGAAATGATGATTGTATAACTTGAGTTAAAATTGAATCATTATCATTGTAGCCCTGGTCATATTGGTAGTGTTCTTTGTGTGTATTAACATAACGTATTTATACTCCTCATTTACAAATTTTTATATACTTCTTTGTGTGTATATACCTATTTTCCAAGTTGATACATGAATAATAAACAGGATTATAACAGGACTATAATACAATCATAGAGCAGTTAGAAACTTAAGTAAAAATAAAACAACTTTTCTTTTTTTACTACTTTTTACTACTAAAGGTGTAAATGGCAGTTATTGGAAGATCTACATAAAAGAAATTAGTAAGCCCAATTTTTAACAACTCAGTAACTACCTCTCTTACACAATACAGATATTCTACTCACAATTTTAGTTTAGATTGCATTACTTAGTTGTTATATAGTTGTTTATCCTATGTGAGTTCCCCTGTGCCTCCACCTTCCTGATTTCTATGGAATGGGCATTATTTTTATGGAATGATACCCATCCCTTAGATAGGATTTCTTCCTTTCCCTTCCCTATGTATTCATTCAGTCATTCAAGTTTGCAATATCTCTTTTTTCTGTTGACCCTCTCTGCTCAAGTCCTACTGCTCTCAGGCTTAATAACCACTGCACTGATGAGTCTCTCTTTAAATTCTTGCCCATGAGCATCAACTAAATCCTTTGCTTTGCCTGGAAATGATACTGCATCTAATCCATTCATTTCCCAACCCTTATTTATTATTTTCTCTCTTCTCCAAACCATAGCACCTCTACTACTAGGTTTACACTTAAACCTGATGACCTTGCTTCCCACATCATTGGGAAAACAGAAGCCACCACTAAGGGGACTTCACTAGCTTCCAGCCTATGTTGCTCCACTTATCATAGATAGAACTACTTAGTGTTCTATTTAAAACCAACTGAGTAGTTTCTGTGGTAGGTAGAGTAGCCACCACACCCCCAAAGATATCTATTCCCTGGTCCATGGAATCTGTGAATATGTTATGTTACATGGAAAAATGTGATTTTATACATGTAATCAAGCTTATAGTTCTTAAAATAGAGAGGTTATTCTGGGCCACCCAGGTGGGCTTAATCTAAATACATGACATCTTAAAAGCAGAGAACTTTCTCTACCAGAAAGTAAGAGAGATGTGGTGGAAGGAAAAGTCAGTGAGATTGGTTGCCTGAGAAGGACTTCATGTGCTGTTGCTGGCTAACCCGGAGGGGCCAACGTGACCAGGAAGATAGCTGACCTTAAGAAACTGAGAGTCTCCTGCCTCTCAGCCAGCAATAAAGTGGCGATCTCAGTCCAACAACCATAAGAAAGTCATTTCTGCCAACAAAACGAGTGGGCCTGGAAGATGAGCCTGGGAGTGAACTCTCTCCTTTAGTCTCCATATAAAAGC
>PVKE010037469.1:0-15885 GCA_004027555.1 Craseonycteris thonglongyai
AACCAATGTGGGGATAGGGAGGTGGGAGAGGGCACCAGCATTATGGACACACTCAATGGTTTGGTGTTTACCTGGAGAGGAGGGAGGAGGGGGAGAGGGGAGGGAGAGTTGTGTGGGGAGCGGGGAGTGGGCACCAGATATATCGGGTTGGAGGGGAACCTGATTCTGGGAGCTGGGCACATAATGCGATGCATGGGTGATGTGATGTGGACTTGTACATTGGGAAACTGTCTGATTGTTACCAACCAACGTCACCCCATTAAATTTAACAATAAAATATAATAATATTAAAAGAAAAACAAAAAACTCTCCTCTCCCGCATGGCTCTTTTCAACTATTTATGCATTACCTTATTTATCCTTTCTTTCTATGTTTTTTGGGTTTTTTTAAGGTTTATTTTATTGTTTCAGAGAAGAGGGAGAGGCGGGCAGGGAGAGGGCCCAGAGCAGTTTCCACAGCAGTACATCATCAGTTGTGACCTAGTTTAACTCCACAGAGGTGGATGTGGGGTTGTGCGTGGTGGGAACTAAACCGGGGGCCTCCCACATGGGAAGCAAACACCTTCGTCACCATCTCAGCGGTTACCAGTTGCACCACAGTTCACGGGCCAGGGTGTGAACTTGATCCGCAGACCCTTTAGTGACAAGGCAATCACTCAACCTGTTGAGTTAACCCGGCATCCCCCTTTTCTACTTTTTATACCTTTGGGGTTTTTTTGTTTGTCTTTGTTTTTGTACTTTTTTTTTCTTGTATTTTGCTTATTCCAAATACTTTTCTTTCTCAATTATTCCCTCAGAAAACTTGAGAGAGAGGGCAAGGAAGTATCAAAGCAGACTATATGAAGATAGAATAACTGATGTTTCTTGATAGAAGGCAGTACTGCTACATGCATACACTGATGTCATTCTTACCCATGACTTATTACACAGTGTTTGCCTAAGGCTCTTATAGTCTAAGTCACATATGCTTCTGCCTTGAATACACACTAGAGCAGTCCCGTGGCTTCTTGTGTTAGGGCTTCTTTTTCCTTCCTTATTTTCGCACCTCAACTTATTTTCCCTTCTAGTAACTTCCTCCTTAATGGGAAACCTTTCTTAAATCACAACTATCTGGACAGACACCTCAAATAACTACTAAAGATTTAAGTGTGAAGGTGAAGAGCAGAGAAGTGGATAAAAGTCAGAGAAATAAGGATGGTGTCTAATGGCCACTTACTGTTACTTATATCATAGTTATTGCAGACCATACAAGGTCTGACAATTAAGTTCACAAACCTGCCACCGTGTGCTTACATTGGGAGCACTGTACAAACAACTCAGAACCTTGGTATATCAGTGCTTCACAGCAGTGTTCGTGTCCACATGGGGCAGTGCCTTGCTGAGTGGTGTTCATTATTGTTGTTGTGTCTTTTTGTGTGCCATCGCGAAAATGTTGGAGCTTGAATTAGAGCAATGACCAAACATTAAATTTTTTGTTCAACTTGGCAAGAGTAGAAAATGAAATCAGAGACACGTTAGTCCAAGTTAATGGGGATAATATCATGAAGAAAACAGCAGTGTACAAATGGATTCAACATTTTTCTGAGTGGAGAGAAAACATCGCTCATGAAAAGAGTTCATGGCAGCCAGTAACAAGCAGAACTGAGGAAAATATTGCAAAAATTTATCAAATTGTGCATCAAAATTGTCAGCTGACTATGAGAAGCATAGCATACCAAGTAAACATTGGTAGAGAAACAGGGTAAGCTTAACTGAAAATCTTGGCGTGAAAAAGTTTATTATAACTTATTGATTTGTTTATTTTCTCCCACCACTAGTCTATGAGCTGCTTGAAAATAAAAACCTCATTTTATTTATCCTTGCATTCCTAGGCCTGATAAAGCACAGGACATATAATAAATGTACGTATTCAGTGAGTACTTACTATAAATACTATAATACCAAATGTTACTTAATCACCTTGCTTCTCAATAATGCATAAATGTGTACATTTCAGTAAGTTGAACAAGGGATACATTTTCTCATTAACATCCTTCTTTTCTGCGTAGTTGATAATTTAAGTCAAAAAAATATTATTTTTCTGCTATCTGAAGCCCAAAAAGATGCAACAACTGTGTCTGTAATCATTTAAAGGCTTTTCTAGGGGATGCTGGGAAAACTCAGCAGTTCAGCGCTCACCTCGCAATCACGAGGTCTGGGATTTGATTTCCAGCCCCAGCCTATGCAACCCCATATGCTGAACAGCTGTGCGACTGGTAACCACCGGGATGGCTCAGCAGCAAAGGTTCTCGCCTCCCATGTGACAGGCCCCCGGCTTGGTTCCCATCCCATGCAGCCCCACCTCCACCTGTGTGGAATGAAACCATGTCACAACTAATGATGTGCAACTATGGAGACTGCTCTGGGCCCTCCCCCTTCTCTCTCTCTCTCAAAATATAAATAACAAAGGAAAGATGGCAAGAGAAGAAAAAAGGGGCAAACAAATAAAATGAAATGTTCTCTACCCAGATATAACAAGTCTTGAGGATCACCACCTCCCTCCGCACAAAAAAGGGGACTCTGGTTGGAGCTACAGAGCCAAATATAACAGAAGGTGAGGCTATCAGTGAGTGAAAGGAGCATTTATGACTGCCCCCTCTTCTTTAGCATTCTTTCTGTCATCTTCCCATGATACCTCAAGGGTAAGGCAGGCTTGGGGAAGGCCTCTGTGGGTACCCCTGTCTTATCTCACTTTGGGAACTTGTGAGAGGACCAAAGCAGAGTCTAGGGTGGAGGAAACAGGGATTAAATAGTTTATCCAAGTGTAGCCCTGGGCTCAAAGAAATATCTCTACACCATGAACTTACTTTTCCCTGGCTGTGCATCAGAGTTTATGATCTAGAGGAGCAATATCAGAGTGTATCCATCTGGAGTAGGGGGTATAATTACCCAGAGAATCTTCTCGGTTTAAACATCACCCATCTTTCCCCCAACCCCTGTGCCTCTACACCGAGTTCCAAAATAAAAACATTGCTTCAAGGAAGAGCTGGTGCAATGATGGGTATCCCGTGTCAGGAAGGGCTGGGGGGGTCACAGTAGGAAAGCAGAGGTGGAAAATCCTGGCTAGCCACTTTTGTGGGTATCCATCATGTTTGCCCTGCGGTGACGAGCAGAATCCCTTAATTAGGATTCTCTACACTGACCCCTTCTTGAATCCTTAGCATGATCTTTTGAGAAGTCTGAGTCAAAAGTTTCAGAAAAATGCCAAAATGTGAGGTGTTTTTGTTTTGTTTTGTTTTAAAGATCATTATCTTTCCATCAAACTTTTGATATCCTTAAAAATATGCACAGAGCCAAGTGCATGGATTTTTCTTTTCAAAGAAAAAATTTATTTTTTTCAGTCTCTTCCCCAAGCCCTGAATTATACCTTTTCTTAAATTTAGCCTCCAGGAAGTCATCCATATCTTCCCTGCATGAGCCTCAACCACCACCTCCTCTCTGGAGAGTCCCCTGAGTGGCTAAACCACATCTTCTCCTGCAGTGATCCTTCTGACATAATTCCTCCTTTTTGTGATGATTACTAACCCATCTCCCCCTGCCCTTTGTTCTAGTATCTAAACATCTGTGAAGTAGTCCAAAGTAGGTGAGGTTCAGGCCTGCTTATGTTCCCTACTCTAGTCAGTCAGAGAAATCAAATTATTTGCTGTAAGAAGCAGAAGAATGCTGTCCAGTAATGTCATAGAGGATTAATTTAATCTCTTCCCAACGTCTATCCTGGGGGAAAAAACAAAAACAGAGGAAGATGTCATGACACTCAGAAAGTCTTCACAATTATAGAGAAGCTTTTTCCTATCTTGAAAAAAAATCTTACAAATGTATGAGATTATTAATAGTGGAATCTCAGGGGAATAGAGTCAGGTAATCTTTACTTTTGCCACAGTATTTTTTTATAACAAAGATGTATAATGTAAAAATTTAGAAAATTCATCAATTTCCAACCAGGAAAATATACTGCTTTTAAAAAATCACATAGGAGATGCCAGGATGGCTCAGTGGGTTAAGCTCTCGCTTTGTAGCTCCGGAGTCTGAGGATCGTATCCCGGTCCAGGCGTATGCAGACCCATATGAACTGGGGTGTGCTTCCCATTCGGGAGGCCCCCAGCTCATAGGGGTGTGCCTCCCATGCAGGAGGCCCCCAGCCTGGTTCCTGCCCTGCACAGCCCCGCGCCCACCTGTGGAGTGAAACTACATCAAAAACTAATGACTTACAACTATGGAGACTGCTCTGGGCCCTTCCCCTTCTCTCTGTCTATCTCTCTCTATCAAAAACAATAAAAATAAATCTTTAAAGTATTACATAGAACTCCTCATACAAATGCCATTATTAACTTTTTCTGATGTGAATTATGATTACTACTCTCTCTTCAACAGTTTACGACAAAAAAAAAGCCCATTTTCTATCAGAAATAAGCTTCTAAAAGACAATAACCAGAACTCAGAAGAAGGTCCCCTTATCTTCTGAATACCACCACCCTACTCAAAGGCCTACCCCTCTCTTTTGGACTTACCTCATTCACAGGGATCATAATACTGAATTGTTGCCTGTTCATCTGTAAAATGAAATGACATATTTTACTGCATTGCAGGCCTCACACATTCAGAAAGGAAATACTTCATAAAAGCTACTGCTTTACAACTTTTCAGAGGACCCCTAGAGGTTATATTCAGAATTATAGAAAGGTCTCAATCACTAATATTTACATACTTCTGATAAATTATTAATCACAGCAAGAATATTAAGAATAGCTAGCCCTTAGAGAACAATGGTCCACATTGTTCTTTTGGTCTATGGACTACATCCCATGAAATATTTCTAATGCAGAAGACTTTTTAAATGGCATAAAATTGGATTAAAGTGTTTTAAGAGATCAGCTAATGCAATTATATGCTACTTGCCAGGGGAAGGAATATTTGTAAAATTAAGAGAGATGTCATAAAAAATGTGGAAGAATTATAGTGGGAGGTCCAGGCAAAGCTCAGCCCTCACTTGGTAGGTAGTAGTCATAGACTTTGATGGTGGCTGGTTTCAGGTTGGTGACCAATACACTTTGGCTGATGGTGAAGTTATAGGTTTGAGTCTTCTTACTGAGCTGTGGGGAAGACAGACAGATACATCACATTAAAACTAAAATAAAAATAATACCCTATGTAATGTGCAAGTTAAAGGACTCTTACTGTCTTCACACAGATTTTCTGAAACCATTCTTTCTGTCCCTTCTGCCCTATGCCAGTCTTAAAGATAGTGCTTCCTGCTGACATCCTAGCCTCTTTCTTCTTAGGATCTTACTCCCACCTTGACCACTAATGACCAGTGTTACTTGAACAAGCCACTCCCACTCCATCACTCCAGGACTCACTCTCCTTACATATAAGACAGGTTGCTGTATGGGGTTCAAAGAAGATATATATGAAAGTATCATACACTTCACAAAAATGTTAAGCTACAACATCATGATTTCAGGTTTGTTCCTAATAGACTCACTGGAGTTGTCTCAAAATAAACTATACAGTGCTCACTCAAAATAGCAAACCTCTGACTCTCTGGGAGATTAAAAAAAAACAGTTTGATGAATGAGTGGGTATAGGGACAGGGGGCTGGAAATGGATGTTAGTAATAATAGTATATTTTAAATGAAGGTACTCATCTGTCAGTTATACAGTAAGGTTACCTTTGTCCTTGTGTGGAATAGAATATGACAAAATAGGCATTGCAGCAATTTTTAGAACATTACTAGTCCTTGGGAACTTCTTGTTTTGCTGATATGATAGTAATGTTACATTAACATAATATCAATAGTAACGATCATTGAGGGCTTACTCTATACCAGGCACAGTTCTAAATATTTTTACATGCCTTAAATCATATGTCTTCCAATAGCACTATGAGATAGATAACTACAGAGGGTGCCAAAAAAAATGAATACACATTTTAAGAAAGGAAAAAAAGCTATATTAAAATTGTAATAATCAATATACACCGATAACAAAAGATGAATACAAGTCACGTTTGACTTCTGCAATTACAGGAGGTGCTCAAAGTGGTTACCATCAGTCTGTATGTAATATATAGATAACATCTCTTAAAATGTGGATACATTTTTTGGCATCCCCAGAATTTTTAACACTATCTATCCTCATTTTACAGCTGAGGAAATGGACAGTCATTAGTTTTCAGCTGTAATGGTGCACATGGGCACTGAGCACTAGAAATGTGACCAGTCAGAATTGAGATGTCCTTGAAACATAAAATGCATACAGGATTTCAAAGAGGTAGTAAGAAAAAATATATATAAATACTCATTAACACTTTTGTGTATTAAGATATGGCAAAATAAAAATATTTTGAGTATATAAGATTGAATAAAATATATTTGGGTTAAGATTAATTTTATCTGTTTCTCTTTACTCTTTAAAACGTGGCCACTGGAAATTTTTAGAAGACATGGATGGCTCACATTTTGTATCTGCTGGACAGTGCTACCCTGGAGGTGCATGAGGCTATCTTATGCTATACCAGCCTGGAGGTACAATTCCTTTCATGGGAATGAACTCATTCTCTGAGGCCCCTCATCCCTGTGCATGGCACACTAGTAGATAAAAATTAGAAGAGAAGTCACAAAGATACATAAACAATCAAGCTCTTTGGTTTAGTTCTTGAATATCTACCTCTTCCAAGTAGATGTTAAGTGTGTCAGTTCCATATTCAACCTTCTTCACCAGTGATTGCTGGAAAAGCTGAATAAGAAAGAAGAAAAAAGGTGACTCAGACCAGAGCGTTCCCTATCTCCTTCAGAAATGTTCCAAGGCTCTGTCACAATCAAGGAAACAATATATATGATGGAAAAGGTAAGAGAAGAGAACAAAACTATTATAAGCTTCATTTCATGTATGTGACGCATGTAGCCCATTTAGATAACACAGTCATGAATTGTATATATACCATGACTCACATTTCACCAGCTTTTTAATGATAACGTTAGGTCCCTAGGAATAGTTAAATGAGGTAAACAGAAGTGACTTACTAACTGATTGGTGCCCTCCATGGGACTGAACCCGGAAAGCATCTTCACTTCCACAATGGCCATATTCGAAGAGCCACGACTCCCCACATAACTGAGGGTGAAAAGAAGCAAACCTGTGTGAGCCCAGGATTTTTCCTCAGCACACTCTGTATCCCTAACACACACACACACACACACACACACACACACATCCCAACTCGGCTTCCATGATCCACATGCCCCACCCCTCACCTCAGCTTTCCTCACCTGGTATGGATAGTGAGAGTCAGGGATCGAGGTGAAGTAGGTCGCTCACATCTAGATTTTCCCACTTCCACACTAAGACTAAAAGTCTCCACATTTTTAGGAGGGATAATATTGTATCTCAGCACCGTCTAGTAGGAGGAAATAGATAACCCAATCAGAGTTGAGAAGAACTTTAGAGATTGTACAGTTCAAATGACTTTCCTTACAAATGCAGTCAATAGAGAGAACTTTCTGCTGGAAGTGAAGGTGCCCTCAGATTCTCCTTCCCCCACACACTCGTTCTCATGGATCTCTGCTTACCTGCACATAGATACAGCCCTGGCCTGTGGCCTCCAAGGTGTACACTCCAGGGACATGGGGCAAAGTCTCCTGCTGAAATACCAACCGGTTGGCAGCCTGAACATTGAAAGTGTGCTGGAAATTGTCAGTGGATTTTATTGCCAAATTGACTTCCTCGGAAGGCTTGTAAGCAGTGGTGGCATATTTGGCAAGAGCTTGGAGAGCAACTACAGTATCCTGAGAAAAACAACCAAGCACGTACTTAGCATTTTGTGAGCCATTGGCATGAACCTCAAACAACCCTATAACTTACACATCCGGTGGTGGTTCGCTAGCTTAGGTGATAACACGTATTTATTCTAAGTATCTAAGAACCACTTTTACCAATGCTGGAGAAACTGACATAGAAACCACAATATCTTGCCTGCATAGAAAATCACCATCAAGTTACTATTGAACATCCATAAGTTGCTAAGCTAATCTCATACTCATTCAGCAACCAACCTAGCTTCAGAATGGGCTATTATTAGAAGTGGATAACTGTTTAGTATATATTTTGTAGTTTCCTTATCTGAGAAGAAAATAGTAACTTGATAGCCCTAGAAATTGCACATTCTTCAAAGTTATTAACTGTGTAATGACCTCTGTGGCACAGAGAGTTTATTAGGAAATCCTTGGAAAATTCTTCCTTACAGGCCAAGGCTCCTTAGCCATTATAGCATGTGCCAATCTTCTCTTCATCTGAGAATAAGACAGATCAATTGTCACTAAGAGAGTGTAGCATCACCTAGTTTGAAACTTTCCATTCTGAAAACATTTTATCTTTACTTATATAAATTATAACTAGGAGAAAGAAAAATAGAATGAGGTGTTCAGCAAAATTTTTGTATCTCATCCTGAGAATTCCTACCTGCTCAACACTTTGTAAAACATCAACTGCAGAATACAGGAACCCCACTTCCTCCCATCTCAAGTGAAAAAGAACTGTTGTATTTAGACATTATACTGTCGTATAAAAATAGGAAGACAGGTCATCATTCTGGGGAAGCGGTACACAAGTTAAACCTGTGCTGCTTGACAACCTACAAACAACTTTTTGTCTACCCTCTATGAACTGGAGCCAAGGAGGTCTTTAGTGTTTGGACATGTGGAAGCAATTCAAGGAATGGGACCTCACTATCAGCTGAAAAACTAATGTGGGTGACCCATGACTTCTCATAATAGCCAAGGATTTTATTGAAAAACAATTCTGATGTGTATCTGTCACTGAGAGTTCTAAATATTTCATCTACTGCTTTCTAAAATTATATATTATAATTATTTAGTGTTCAGCAAGCAGAAGAAAGTTTTTTCTGATCTTTGGCCAAGAATTTCCCTGAAATAAGGAAGCAAAGTACCATATAATGTTTCTAAAATTCCAATTAAGTTATGACCATACTCAAGTTCAGTGCCCTTAACATTTTTACCAGACACTCCATCTGGGTGGTGAGCACACAATGCAGCACATAGATGACATATTATAGAACAGTACACTAGAAACTTATATAATTTTACTAACTCATGTCACCCTAACAAATTTAACAATAAAATAGATTTTTTTAAAAACTGGTCATTCTTCCAGACCTAATTTACATATTATATCCTTAGTGGAGCTGGCCCTAATTTCAACAAGTTAGAATAGAATCTCTCTGAGGACAAGTAATAGATTTTCTTATTTACTTCTGTATCCTCGATGATGTGGCTATGGTATTTAATATTTGTAGAACAAGTTAATGACTACTCTATTTGTGATCATCTGAAATCATCTCTATGGCATTATTTGAATTTATCATAGCCTTTTTTTTTTCTTACTGCCACCCCACTAATTCCATTTCTCCTTATTCCTAACCTCCTGATCTCTTCAAATTCAGAGCGTCTCTCCTCTAAATCATTTCATACACCAACTGACAGATTAATCTTTCAGAAACAAAATTTTAAAAAATTAATAGTGCCTCAGCATTAGGCACAAACTTGAGTCTGATGTGTGAGGTCCTTCATAAGATGAACCTACCATACCTTTCCAACTTCAGTTCCATTATGATTCAGCTAAACCAATATTTCCAACAGCCATTCAACACTTTCACAATATGTATCTCTACTCACACCATTTCTCTTCCTTAACAATAGTTGCCTACCAAAGTTTTACATATTCTTCTAGATCTACCTCAAAACCATTCCCCTGTGAAGATTTTTCTTATCCCTCAAGCTGATGTATGCTTTCTCTGCCTATTGAAATTCAATTTTGTATACCTTTTGTATCTTATGTTTTTTTATATACATATCAGATCCTGCTTTGTGATATATAGAATTTTCCCTAGCTTTCCTTCTAGACTGAATTTTTTTTTTAGAGACTATAGCTTTTTAATACCTAAAATAGTAGGAGGCATGCCCACAAAATCTTGATTGTATGCTTACAAACTCCATTATTAGCTTTCTAATTTATTAATATATAAATTTCCCCTAATTATATATGGTCTCTTTGTGTTTAAAACATGAATTTCATGATGTTCCATACTCTACAAGAAATGAACATTAAATGCATGTTGTAATAGTTATGTGCTCATCTGACCCAATTTTATGAATTCTTCTATATATTTTTCACATGCTTTTTCTCCCTTTCTATGGAGTTATAAGTCCCTGGACCCAGAGGGCAAGGGCAGGAGTTTTTCCTCCATCTCCACACAGGATTCTAATCCTACCTGGCAAGTGGCAGTAAGAGAGCAGGGTATTTTACCTGAGTGGAAGAGAAGCCCCCATATGCATTGCGTTGCTTGGCCAACCAGGCCACTATGCCAGTGGCCTTTGCTATTTCCTTTTGAGTCAGGCTGGCTTTGCTAAGCCAGGCCAACAATACATATGCCGTAAGTTCCACATCTACAGCCTCAGGCTGAGACCAGGGGCTAGCATCTGATGATGGAGTAGGTTTCTGACTCCAGTGAATAGACTCTCCTACGAAGAAAGAAGCATAATTAGGAAGGTCTTGGAAGGAAATGACTTTCCCATGTTCACTTGGTAAATGCAGAGAAAGTACCAAACACAAATTAATCATGAGTTGGAAAAAGATATTTTTCAGAATCTTCTGATTTATTGGCCATAATATATATGCAAGGGTGTGTGTGTGTGTGTTTATGTGTGTGTGTGTATGTGTGTGTGTGTGTGTGTGTGTGTGTGTGTACCCACACATAATGTAAAGCTGGGAGCATCAATAAATGCCTCCAGCAATTTTACTAGTAAATATATGCAAACCACTCTTGTTAATTTATAAGTTCTAATGCTAATGGAGATAGGTAAAGTAGAAATGACTTATAAGAATCTTATATGCTCAGGGCATTTTTTGGACTTACAGAATTTTATTAATTTTCAGCATTTACTTTAATCAAAAGTTTAAGGTTTTAAGAAGAATAAAAATAGCAGAATATGCATAAGAACTCTGAGAAACAACAGAAGAAATGCTCATCAGGGTAAGCAAATAAACTATGAGACCAAATCAAAATTCTATGACTGCCCAGGGGAGAGAAGACAAAGAAGAACAAACAGAAATGAGAAGAGTGGAAGCTGGAAGTCTAATTAAATGTAAGTTTAGAGATAATAAATAAATAATCCACAGGAGGCAATCTCATTGGAAAAACATAACAGAAAATATGTGAGCCTGCAATTCAAGATAATGGAGAAGAGCTAATCACATTAAATCAATATACACTGTAACAAGTGTCACTGTCTGTGACACTCATTTCATGAGTTGCTTATACACAGGCCAAAAAACTACCTAGGACCATACAAGAGGACAACTTGGCAATGGCATTCATATAAAGGAAAGCTAAGGATGAATTTTTGCCTGGGGGTATAATTTTTACATACATGGCTAGATAAATAAATGCATTAATACTTACAAGATCTGTTAGAATGTCAAATATTATTCTAAATACATCTACCATTTTAAAGGGACCTTGAGACTAAGTTTAAGTCTTACCTCATCAGCTTCAATAATCTTACACCAAAGAGTTGTTAAATACTTGCAAAAGGATTCTTCAATGCCAGTAAGTTTTCTGACTAGCTTCTACCATCTATTTTCTTTTAATGTGAAAAGTATAAAATGCCTTTGAGGACTTACACTGGCTTTCCTACAAAAATCTCAGCAATAATTTTATCTTTTTTATATCCTTTTTTTTTCATTTTATTTTATCTTTTACTAAAATGAATCATAGAATTGAATATATGTGGGAGTATGGAGACCAGGGAAAATTATAAATTAGTCACAGCATATTTTATAAATTTCAAAAACCTTAGCATGGCCATCATACCTGAGATGATAGCTTGCTGGTCTAACTGTTCCAGAAGAATGTTTCTGATGTCCATCTCCCCAGCCAGAGAGAAAGTATAGGCTAGTAGGGCCTGTGTGTAGAGGTTGGTGGTTGAGGAAACAGAATTCTTGAGACATTGCAGACCTTGGCTCACCATTGGGTCCTATAATAAAAAGTAAAGGCAAAGAATTGAATTTATAAGGCATTTCTAACAAAATGAGTAGTGATCAGGAAAGTGTCCTCTCTTCTTTGAGTTTAAAAGGCTGAATAGGGGGGAAGCCAGGATGGCTCAGTAGGTTAAGTGCTCACTTTGCATTGCCGGGGACCAAGGATCGAATCCTGGCCCCGGCCTGTGTGGAACCATGTGCTGAACTGGGAGCTCACCCAGTTCAGTTCTCTCTCTCTCTCTCTCTCTCTCTGTCAAAAAACAATTAAAAATAAGTAAATAAATATTTTTTAAAAAATAAAATAAATAAAAGGCTGAATAGGGACAAAAATAGGTGAATTTCTCTAGAAATAGGCATGATAAGAAGAGTATAAAGAAAAGGAGCAGGGAAACTCACATCTGTGGTTTTTCTCATCTCCAGCAATGCAGCTGTAATGTATGAGGTCAAGGAGATCTCATCATCAACACCACCCTAGAGAGAAGCAGAGACAGTATGTCAGGGCAGCAGCCAGCATATGTAAGAATTGTGTGCAAATTACAAAATGGTGTCCCCCATCTGAATGGATGAATTATTTAAAAAACAAAAAATGGCTCCCTTCCACAAGCTGATTGCAGCTCTAAGCCTTCAAGACACGCAATGAGGGAGATCTGGCTGAACCTCAATAACTGCACAGCCTTCAACAATAGCCTATAAGAGGTAACATGAGTTCTTCAGCTCTGAGAGGGTATTTAGGAAACCCAAAGGAAAGGGTTAAAAAAGATGAGGGGAAAAAGTAGGGGAATAAGGAGAGAATCTCTTATTCTCAGATTTTTACTGAATCTGAGAGTCCTCAAATGGCCATCCTGTCAAGTAGCACAAAGCCCAGCCTCTTCTCCAGGGACCATTAGGTGACATCTTCCCAGTTTAACATCTTTCACAGACAGATTTAGCAAGTTTTTAAAAATATTTAATCTAAATAATTGTCCTCATTGTATAGATAAAAGAACAATACTTTAGAAAGTTAAATAGCTTATTCAAGATTACACAGCTAATAAGCAGAACTGGGAATTAAACCCAGGGAGTTAAACTCTGGAGTTCCTGTCCCAAATCACAAAGCTTGACTGGTAATGAGTTTCTTAGTAGACTGGCCAGCTCAGATGAGAAAAGAGGAGAAAAACCTCTGGGATCTTGTTCTGGTCAAGTCCTGGCTTGTACTGTTCCCATGTATTTTACAGCATGTGTAAGAGAAGAGAGAGACTTGGGGGGGGGGGGTACTGATAAGATCCTGCATAAGGAATACTAATGAATCTTACACGGACAGAGATTCTTTTTTCAATGCTCATGAGTTTTTACCTCTCCAACAGCAATATAAAAATTTCTCTAGGTAAGGTTGTACAAATCTTTCTTTCACTGGTATGTTCTGAATTGAACAAGTTGCCCTGCAGCATCAGTCCTTCCCACTTTGTTTGGGAGGGGACAGGCACTGTAGTGAGTGGGTGAGAAGAGTGCCGCTGCAGTCAATCACTGTGGTTCCAATGAGTCCCACCGCTCATTAGCATTCGCCTTGAGCAATTTACCTAGTCTCTGCTCCTTAGTTTCTTCCTCAGTAAAATGTGATGAATAGTGGTATGTCAGTATCTAGCTCACTGATTTGCTGTAAACATTAAATAATATTAAGTAAACATAGTACTTAGAACAACGCCCAGCAGAGAGACAACTCCTTAAAAAAGGCACTGGGCTGGCTCTAAGTCCCCACCGGAGCAAATGGCTTTGCTTCAGATTTAGAGAGATGGTAAAGGACTCAGAAATCTTCTAGTCCAGTGGCTCTCAAACTAGTATCAAAATAGCCATGGGGACATAAAGAGCAGCTTAGGGTACATAGTCAGTAGTATCGTAATAATTACATACACTGTCAGGTGGATGCAAGAGTTACAGAGAGAACCACTTGTTAAGCTATAGCACTACTCTGTACACCTGAAACTAATATAATATTGAATGTTAACTGTAATCAGGAAATTTAAAAATGAAAGAATTAAAATTCAAATAATCAAATCTGAGTAGGTCTGGGGCTGGGGCTGGAATTTACCTTTTAAACAAGCTCTCAGGTGATGCTGATGCTATTGGTCTGGGACCACACTTTGAGAACCATGTTCTAGCACAGGGTGTCTAACCTTGTGGCTTCCCTGGGCCACACTGAAAGAAGAATTGTCTTGGGCCACACATACAATACACTAACAATAACTAATGAGCAAAAAAAAAAAATTGTAAAAAAAATCTCCTAATGTTTTAAGAAAGTTTATGAATTTGTGTTGGGTCATATTCAAAGCCGTCCTGGGATGCATGTGGCCCATGGGACACAGATTGGACACGCTGGTTCTCGCGCATAGTCTCGTGTAGACTGGTGAAGCTGAGACCTGAGCAACACTGGTGCCCAGGTCAGAGCTCTTTCGATTCTGCTCAGTCAGAGGTACAAGTTCCTCGCAGACACAGTGGTGGCACATCCGCACCTTCATGGCTGTGTGAAAGAGCTTCCCCACATTGGCATAGCAGCCACTGGGGAGCTGGTTTCCCGCCATCCACTTGAGAGCATCCTGGATGTTCTTGTCATCGATGAAGATGAATTCCTGAGCTTGGCCAAAGCATTTGGTGACAAAGGCTGTCAGCCTGTATGGGTAAAGAGAGATGTGGCATGAAGGGGGATTCTCAGGTGAGGGTGTGATAATTCTATAGTTTATTCTAGGGTATGGTTCCAGAAAAGGAGTTGAGGAAACGTAATTCCCTAGGAGGCCTTGGAAAAAGGAGGCATTAATGGGCATTGATGGGGATAAGAACTCAGGAGGCACAAAGTCAGTAAGAAGGGTGAGGGGCTTGACCATACATACAGCTGAAATAAATAGTACTAGAGAGGTAGAGGATAGAGAGCAAGAAGCAATGGGGTTAAAGAGACAGGTAGACAAACAATTCTGGGGTTCAGGAATTATGCTCTGCGGTATAGAACACATTGGGAATTGGGTAATATTACCATGTGTTTCCATTTCCATCTTGCTCCCCAAAGGCACCGTATGAGCCATTGCTATGCTTGTATGTTAGCTCCTTCTGGTACCCTGGGAAGCCAAATGTGGTTTTTAGATCAGAGTGACAACTTTACAAAAACACCCCCATAGCTTCCAAGGATGTGAGACACTGCAGAGGATGAACTTCCCTGTATCCTATCGATCTCTCACAGGCCCTAGAGAAGGTGTCCAAGAAGAAAGATTAAACCAACTCACCGAGCTCCAGGAAACCCACGGCCTGGGCCCTGATGTCCTCTGTCAGCAGCCCTGACTCCCCCAGGTACTGCAGGACGTAGATGATGGGAGCAAACAACACCATGTTCTGTTCCCCACAGCCATGTGGCATCTGCACCAGGTTGTCAAGGTTCTGCAGGGCTGTGCCCATTATGTCTCCTAGAACCCAAAGGAGAGAGAGAAAGGAGGTGGCAAACGCAGGAAGTCTTAGGAGTTGCTACGATTCATTCAACAAACATGTATTAGCTATCATTTAGTGAGTATCTGCTCTGTTGCCTGGGAGACAACAGTAAGTCAAATACAATCTCTACCTCAAAGAGCTCAGTCAGGATAAAGAAGATGTGGTACATTTACACAATGGAATACTACTCAGCGATGAGAAATGATAAATTACAGTCATTTCTGGCAACATGGATGGACCTAGAGACCATCATATTAAGCGAAATAAGTCAGACTGAAAGAATCAGGAAACATATGACCTCACTTATAGGTGGAATATAAAACTGAAAGAAACAAAGACATAGAGA
>PVKE010037470.1:0-15885 GCA_004027555.1 Craseonycteris thonglongyai
ATTGTGTATAAGTTTTCCCTGCCTCTCATCTATTTATGTGCTTTTTCCTTCCACCATTTCAGAACATTGCTACTTATTGTGTCTGTCTCAATATATCAACTTTCCAACTAATTTTGTTTTAAGAAGAGAGCGATAGAAAGTGGGTTGAATTTCAACTATTGTTTCCTCTCTAAGCCCTCTGTGTAATTCTCAATGACTGTGATGAGGCACAGAGTTCTGCTTCAGAGCTTTGGATAATAGGAGATGTGGAGAAGATGTTTCCTCAGAGAGTGGCATGTCCATTTAGAGCATTACAGTTTCATTGTTAAATATAGTTTTAGCTATGTATTTCCTTCCCAACCAAACCTTACATGTAGCTGAAGAGCTCTGTCTACTATACAATACTCAACGTTTTCAGTAAATCTTTTATTGGACAGGATGCTATATACTATGACCTCATTTTAAAGGAAAAAATAAAACTATTACCCACAACAGGAGTCAGCAAACTTTTTTCTGTCAAGGGCCAGATAGTCAATAGTCTAGGCTTTGTAAGCTATCAGTCCTTGTTGCAACTACTCAAATCTGCTTTTGTTGCAAAAGCAGTCACAGATGATAGGTAAATGGAATTAGCTAAGGTCCAATAAATCTTTATTTACCAAAACAACAGTGAGCCAGATTTCGCCTATGGCCATGGTTAACCCATCCTTGACCTAGAAGAAATTCTAAATCTTTTAAGCAAGCAACAGAGAAAACAATATTTTCCAAGAATGTTTCAGATATCTATGTTCCTAAGAATGTTATGATAGTGAGATATAGCAACAATGTTCCTGCTCCTTTGTGAGTATGGTGTTATCCATAAATATTTAAGATGACCAAACAAGATGATTGTGTTTTCTTTATTATTACTCCATTTTGAGAGGTTAACTCTGTGTGTCCTCTGCAAATATGAAGATGGGTATCGATAATGGTGTATTTAACTGAACTCACAGACTTGTAAATTTAAATTAAAAAAAAAAAAGAAAAAAAAAAGAGCATTGCACTCCCTGATTTCAATTCACACTACAATGCCTCAATATTCAAAACAGCTTGGTAGTGGCAGGAAAACAGATACACACACCAACGGTACAGAATTGAAAACACAGAAATAAACTCACAAATATATGGACAGATAATTTCTGATAAAGGAGCAATAAATATACAATAGGGAAAAGAAAACCTCCTCTTCAGTAAATGATGTTGGGAAAACTGGAAAACCACATACAAAAGAATAAATCTGAACTGCGATCTGTCACCATATACCAAATTTAACTCAAAATGGATTAAAGACTTCCACATAAGACCTGAAATAATAAACTATATAAAAGAAAAAATTGAAATGGAACTTATAGACCTTGGGTTCAGAGTGGACTTTATGAACCTGACCTCAAAGGAAAGGGAAGTAAAAATAAATAAATGAATAAATGAATGGGACAATATCAAACTAAAAAGCTTCTGCACAACAAAGGAAGTCTTCAACAAAACAAAGAGGCAGCCAACCAAATGGGAGAAAATATTTGCAAACAATGCCTCTGCTAAGGGGCTAATATATAAAGAACTCATACAACTCAACAACAAAAATACAAGCAATTCAATTAAAAAATGGGCAGAAGACCTGAACAGATACTTCTCCCATAAGGACCTACAAATGGCCAACAGTCTTATGAAAAAAATGCTCAACTTCATTAACTATTAGGGAAATACAAATTAAAACCACAATGAGATACCATCTCACCCCTGCTAGAATGGCTATTACCAACAAGACAAGGAATAACTAGTGATGGAGAGGCTGTGGAGAAAATGGAACCCTTATACACTGCTGGTTAGAATGTAAATTGGTACAACTGCAATGGAGGACAGTATGGGGATTCCTCAGCAAATTGGGAGTGGAGGCACCCTATGACCCAACAATCCCCCTTCTGGGTATCTACCAAAAAATCTTGAAAACCTTAGTCTGTAAAAACACATGTACCCCAAAGTTCACTGCACACTATTCATGGTGGCCAAGTCATGGAAACAACCAAAGTGTCCTTTGATAGATGACTGAATAAAAAAACTGTGGTACATATAAACAATGGAATATTACTCAGTGATAAGAAAATATGAAATACTGCCATTTGCAACAACATGGATAGAACTTGAGATCATCATGCTAAGAGAAGTAGGCCAGACAGAAAAAGCTAAGAACCATATGAGTTTACTCATACGTGGAATATAAAACTGAAAGCAACACAGAAACAAAACCTCATGGACATTGTCAGTAGTTCAGTGGTTACCTGAGGGTAACTAGGGAGGGGGTGAGGGAGGAGGGAAAAGAGCTACAAAGATGATGATGAAAAGAAAGCTGACTCTGGGTGGTGGACACATAATGTAACACATAGACAAAGTACTATAGAATTGTACACCTGGAACCTATGTAATTTTTACTAACCAGTGTCACCCAAATAAATTTAACAATAAAAAAAAGTGTTGGATCAACACAGTTTCGGATTAAAATATTGTACTTAAGTCATTTAAACACATGCATGTACACCCTCTTTGCCAGCTTCTACTCTGACACCTATGAAAGGGCATTTCATTTTAGTAAAATACAGGACTTAAAGATAGTCCTTTGATTTTGAAAAATAGAGTGTTGTATGTATATAATACTGCCCATATTTTCCTTATTGCTTATAGGTACTTTGTCATGGAGAAATTCTGGTTCATAAACTTGTATTTCAGAGTTTTGAATCACGACTACTGTTTTACCTACACTATTTCCAAGTCAGAATAGAAAAGCTTTTCAAGAGGTTTTAGATTTTAATGTCAACTAAATAACTTTCCAACGGATCCTCAAACGATTTTCTCTAATGAGACACTTCCTGGCTTATTGGCATGCACAGGAATTGTCTTTTCAACTAACTGCTGGTTGCTCTCTTGAGGATTCTGATTGGATCTTAAAAATCCTGTGAGCTAGGCATTCATTACACTAATTATTACATGAAGAAACTGAGGCTCAGAGCATCTGAGCAATGTGCCTAATTTCATGAAGCTCATCATTCTAAGTGGGGCTTGAACCCACCTGTGACATCAAATGTGTTTCGTTGGCTGCTGCTGCTTCTGTTCCAAAAATGGACTGTGATTCAGCTCAGAACTGGACAGTTTCTGCTGCTCCCCAGTTTTCACCTTGAGCACTATCAGTACCATCATTCTGTGCTCTTCCATGCTCTATGACCTGGTTGTACTCAGCTCAGGAGACCCGGATATCATTTCAAAGATGGCAACAATATTCACAATCTAACAGGTAAAATCATATACCGGTACATGGCATCACTACTGACATCTACTGAAGGCTTATGATGTGTGCTAGGTACCAGGTCAATTGTCTTCATGCATGATGTCATTTATGTTTCACAACTAATCTCTGAGACGGATACAATTATTATTCTTATACAGCAGGTAAAGAAACTAAAGGTAGGAGATTAGGGATTTAATCTAACTATTTTTCCTTGGGGCTCATTGTTTAGATTTTAGCTTGCTGTTATTTGGAAAAAAATATAAAGTCAAATATTGGACGTAAATATTATTTGGATGATAATTCTCCTTAGTATTTTAACACATTTATAACCAGTAATAGATTTAGAGTAAAATTAGTTTTTAAATCAGAAATATACCAATTTTAGTAATTTCTTATACATCTAATATTGTGAAATATTTCTTATAGATGATATTTTTAGATAATTACAGCTTAATCTTTAAGTGTCACATTTGAAATTAAAAAAAAAATTAAAATGCTGTTTTAGGAAGTTCTCTTCCTAAAGTAGGTAGGACATACCTATCTAAGGATGTATTGATGAAGGAGGTAAACTTCTGATCAAGGCAGTGGCTTCAACATATGTGGAAGTAAGCATATTAATCTTCTGACTTTTGATGAGCTTTTAAACATAGCACAACTCTGGCTTGATGTGGTTAGGCTATTTGGTGCACACAGTGTATTACTTTACTCTATAAACCTTCTATCTCCAGAGGAGGATAAAAAAAAATAAGGTTCTTTCATGTCAAGCATCAAAGTATTTTCAATATTATGAATAAGTATGAACTTTTAGAAGTCCTGCCTTTGAAAAGAAGCCCACATAGAGAATAAGAGTTTATCACAGTAGCTATTGCATTCATTGTTTTTCATTTCTTCTCCTTGGTCCCAATGTTATATACATCACAGTACATGATAGAATGACCTGGCCTGACTCCATGGGCTTCTGAAGGAGAGGTGAAGAGAGTGTCTATTTTATTGACTATCACTTCAATCATCTCTGTTAAAAAATGGTGTTCCCTCCTGACAAGGCTGCCTATGGAGACATCAGCCTCCTGAGAAGGGCAAGTTAATCAATATATTCATAAACAAAGGTATGATATCACTAGGTCTTAATTAAGAAAGAAATATGTGAGAGATTCCAAATGGGTATCAGCAAATACAAAAGGTAAAGCTTTTTCTCTGACACCGTTCCACTAAAAGAAACACTCTCAACCATTGATATTTTGAAGAGGAGGAAAGCTTTCAAGAGGTCTTTAGAGATGACTAAAAGCTGTGTTTACATTCTAGCCAGCAGTAACAGAATTCTTTGCAATGATGGAAATGCTTCATGATGTTTGTTCAGTTTCTAGGGCTATACTGCCCAATATGGGAGCCACACATCATGTGTGGCTATTGAATGGCTGCTTAACATGTGCCTAGTGTGACTGAGGATGTGACTTTTAAATTTTATTTAATTTTAACTAACCAATTGAATTGAACTGAATTCCTGAAATGAATCAAGAATGCAGTTGTACTTTATTCATGGTGAGTAACATAAGAATATTGGGTTAGAATTTGAAAAATATCCGTTGAACTATTGAAGTAAAAACCTGGCTTTTGTGGTGAGAGGTAGGACAAGCTGATAATTCCATTTCCATGTCCTTCATGTTAATTGCTCAGTATTTACTGAGCAATTAAATGACAGTTGATGTTATTATAATTATTGGTATTGCTATTGCTAAATATTAACATTATTCAATAAAAATTTTTGAGCAACTACAATATGCCAGGTACTGTTCTTGGTATCATAGATACAACAGAGAAGAAATCAGATAAAATTCCTGGCTTAGTGGAGCTTATATTTTAGTGAATTATTATTGAATTAAATTCTAATTAGATGATTTAATGAGATGAAAATTTTCTCATGTTTTACTGAAATGTGCAAAGAGAATGTATGTATTTAATTTTTCTATCACTTGTTCCTATGTCTCCCCATCTTATGGGATAGGGGAGGGATAGGAAATATTTAAATGCTTAATTAGGTTCTATCCAACAATCATGTAGAGTTCAGTGCAGTAATTTAAAAATTTGAGGGTTTTTTGTTTTTTTGTTTTTTTGAGGGGAGGGGCAGGGTAACTTAAACTGAGCTTCTTTAGGTAAAAATGCCAAGAATGTTGTATTTTTGTCCCTTTGCTCCTAAACTCGCTCCCACACACAGTGTCTGAGTGTCTGGGTGAGTAGTTAGGTTAGGGTGACCTTCTTGGCTGTGTCCTGAGCATCCCTGCTGGCATGTGTGTCAGATGACATCTGCAGCTGGTGGAACGGTGGCCTGGGCTCTCTCAGAGCCCAGCTGCTCTTGCTGCTGACTTGGCTCCACCTCTGCTTTTCCTGGTTCTGTGACCTCTCTGAAGTTGGCTGTGACTCTGCCCCAGCTGGGCTACCTGGTGGCTCTTTACACAGGACCGCTTTATTCTCCTGTCACCTCTCTTTCTAGCCTAACCCTTACCCAGATCCCTGGCTGATTTCTGCATCCCCTCTCAGAGTGTGTAAAAGTTTCAGGCTCCCTTCCAGACTCAGGAGGACCCACAGAGTGGCTGGTGTAGGGAAGCTGAACTCGGCTGTTCTTTTGCCTGCCCGCCCTGAGCTCCCCAATTAGCTTAGATGCCATCCTTCTCAGTCATTCTCCAAGTGGGGTTGGGAGGGAGCAGTCTGGGAAGCCTTCTCCTTTAGAGTCCTGAGTCTGCTGGCTCCCTCCATCTTTGGCTTTTCTTTCTTTTTATGTAATACTTTCTCCTCTGGGCGGAAAAGAATATAAGACACAGCAGTGAACAAATATCTGAACATCTTTGTTTTTTCTCTCTTGCCATAATTCTCTGGAGTTGTTGATTTTTTTTTTGTTTGTTTGTTTGTTTTTAACTTTCCCACACCCCCAGCCAAATTCCAACTTCTTCTCTGTGAGTGGCTCTTAATAATAGTTACACCACCTCCAGGGAAGAGTTTAGAAATGTGTTGGGGTATTTTGTGGTGGGGGTATCACTATGATTGGGGGACTCTTGGGGCATTTGAATGACATCCCTCAAAGTATTAAGAGTCTCGTCCAGCAGTTCATACATCCTATGTCTGAATAACCATCAAATGTGCTTCCAGAAATTGGCAGAAATAGGAAGTCTGCTTAAAATGATCTGTGGTTATAAATCCTTCTTACTCATAACTACATATATATATCTTTATTAAATAGTTTACATTAAATTTTCCTAGCATGTAACAACCAAATAAATGAAAAGAGAACCTTTCTTTTGTTTGTAAATTCGCATACAACACTAATAACAGTGGCACTCCTGGTATTTGAGTTGCCAAATAAAACACACACGTGCTCGTCTGCATTGGTAGTTGTCATATTCCTGATGCTAGTGCATGCAGGAATATACATCTGCCAACCTCATTATGTCTTCTACCAGAATTGTACCTGAGCATTTCCATACAAAAATATATGCTATGTTCTTTATCATTTACTTTTTGTTTACCCTTAATCTCACTGTTAGGAAATGATTATTGACTTTTAAAATTATGTTTGTAGATAGGTTATATTTTCTGTAAGTTTCATTTCAGGATTTTTTTTTTAAGGATATTTTATAAATGTTTTTTTTTGTAAGTGAATACTTTTCGTCTCTCCTGCTTCTCCTTCATGACCTCAGCCATGCTAAAACATGTGAGGAAGAAAGTGATTAGCTTATAAAATATGGGGAGAGGAAGGATGTCTTCACCTAAGTCTTAAAATAAGATACTAAATAAAGAACATGAAATATAATTCAAAACATAGTAAGTATAATTACAACAATAACAAAAAAATGTAGAAATAGACAATGCAATAAAATAAACCAATGTAAAGCATAGGCAATTTCTAGTTAATTTCTATTTAGTTTTCATTTTTCATGATTCTCACTAATTCTAACTTAGGCTGTGATGAAACCATTCCACTGCTACTCTGTTAGTATCATTATAGGTTAATAAAATCATTTGGCTATATAATCCAGAGTCATTATGATGTGCATTTCTATTGATTTGGTAATTCTTTCTGAAAATTTAAGCTAAGCCATGCAAAGGGAAGAAATAAACCAAACAAATGAAGTTGTTCACTGCAGTGTAAAAGTAGCCTCAATAGCAAAGAACTGGTGGAAATGTTAATAACTATGAAGAAATAATAACATGGAAGAAAGCATTAAAACAATTGCAGAAGTACAATTAATTTGTGACCATTTACTCATTTGTTCCTTTATTCATTCAAATAGTATTATTTTAGTACATATGAGAACTGTATTTATATTAGGTTCTTGGGTTATTAAAAGGGAAGGATAGAAGAAAAGAAAACAAACATGTGTAGCAATTGGTGGTTGTTGTATTTTAATTTATTTAACATCCTAAGTTCAGTAAAATGTTAGTTCAAAGAAATACAACCTATAACCTATTCCTGATTTGAACTCTACTACTAACTACCTGACTGTCCCTGAGCAAGTCACCTCCCCCTTCTGAGGTTCAGTTTTGTCATCTGTAAAGTGGGAAGTTTGACTTACAGAATTCAAAGGGATCGTCTCATATATTGATTCTGCAAATGCCAAACGTCAATATTTGATTTATTGGTCTGTGTCATATCGTAGTAAACTGTCATATCCAGTTAATCACCAGTACCATTAATGTGAAAATGATTGGGGTTATTTTCAAAATAGTAGCTGTTAATGTCTTTCAGTTGGTAGCTTTTTACTTGTTTACATTCTAACTTAGTAGTTACTGCATATCGCATATTGTAACAGATCATACGAATTTCCTTTTCTCACCATGAAATTTAATGAGGCATTGAGACTGCATATGAACATCTTGAAAGCTTAAAAGCAACAACTGAACTTATGCTCTTTCCATCACTACCATGACATTTTGCTTGTGGTTATTTCTGATGAAAATACTTCCCAACCGAACATGTTGTATTTAGGTTAAGCCGAAGAGACAGTTGATGTGATTTCACTGCTAAACCTGAAGCGGGTAAACAAACAACAGAAAAACCTTTGGTACAATAGCTTAGTTAATGAATAATTTTACACAAAGCCATTTTACCTTACAAGTTTTGCTTATGGGAAAAATTTAAACAAGGATCGTGATTCAAGAAATACCAAGTACCTGTCAAGTGCACTTTGTTTTGAAGCTACAGATGAGCAAAATATAAGGAATTGGTGTTTGCCTTTTTAGAGAAAGGGGAGATGTGGGTCTTTTGTTTCCAGAAATTTTGTTCATTTTTTTTCCATTTTACGAGCCACGCCGATTCCAGAGCAGTCCACTCTTTTGTACTTCACACAGTAGCTACAACAGCTGTGTTAATTAAATAGATATGTCACAGCGCTGAGGCCGGTGCTGGCGGCCGCACTGGCAGCTAGGAGCCTCCATGCATGGCAGTCTCCTGCTGCAGTCCCAGATTCCCAGAAAGGACAGCACGGACTGCAAAGAGAAAAATAATAAACCCGGAACGGAGACAGCGCTCGTCTGTGTCCATATTAAATATCCCATAAAATATTGATGGGATTAAATATGAGCTCACTTTTCTCCCTGGCCTTGGAATATTTGAATATAATTCTAAGAACCATGGGTAAGAACACCTGGAGTGGTGACAAGCTGGTTTTAAGTGCTAAACTATGAATTGATTCAGAATACTATGCAGTATAGTTCATTGACTTGGGAAATATTTACTGAATGTCTGTGAGCCCCCGCCCTGTGTTGAGACTGGAAATACAGAGATGAATAAGATAGAACTTTAAAATTATACAGAACATGTTCAATTCTAATACATATTTCCAGTGCGGCAAAAATGCTAAATATATTGTGTCCATATGTAAAATTACTAACCATATGCCCAACTTCTATCTCTTCTACTTACTTCAAGAGGGAATCTTTATCATGCAGATAAAGATCCAAGATTCAGAATATTGAATTATTTTAGAAATCTAAAAGAATCTTTATTCTGCAGTTAATTCTTGCAAGAGTTTTACTTTTCCAAAATTAGTCTTGGCTGTTTGTTGATTACTTTGGGATTAATTTCAAAATGGGTTTTGTGGTTTTAGTTAAAGAAATATTAATAGTAGTTAATGTTGTGTTGCTGAAATTTAATCTGTCTTCTCTGGATTCTGCTTGCATAATGTTATTTTTTTGTTCTAATTGATTCATAAAGATCATTAAACAAGAGAATAAAAAACAATTTGTAGTTAATTTCTGGGAGATTGCAGCGTGTGTGTTTTATGGTTCAAATAACAGATGTTATTTGGGAGAAGCTAAGCAGTACTGTAACTTCACTGGAAATCAGCCTGGTCCACACGGCAGCCCGTCCCTGTTCCCTCCTGATAGCTGTGCAGTGAACTCTTGCCCCTTTGCCGAAACAGTGGAAAAGCAAACTTCGCCAGTTTCACCTCTCTGTGGGACTTTATGCTTCAGCTTGCTGAACACCCCAAAAGTAGCCTATCAAAACCTCATGACTTAAGAACATGTAGAAGTCAACTTCAGTCATCTTTCCATTTTCAGAAACCTGATACTCATGTAGAAAAACACATGTTTGAAAATGCAATGTCTGTCTCCCCCCAAAATACTAATTTAGCTCCCCAGCTTTTTGTTCATTAGCCTTCAGGAAGTTACTAGACTAAATCTTTGGGCAGCGAGTGGTACATCTATTCACAGCATAAAATGCAGAACTTACTTACCAAGGAAAATAAACCTTCAATGATTCCCTATTTCTGTTATTACACAACGTGTATCTTAAAAGAAACATCTGTTCTTTTAGTCCCCCTCTCCCATTCTTTATTAAAACACTTCAAGGTAGAGAGGCATACCTGCTAAGGCATAGGAAAGGGTCCACAGGATGGAAGTCTAATGGGAAAGTCCTTTAGTGGCTGTGAAAAAGAAAGCAGCCAAGAAGGAAGGCCTTAAGGAAGAAGGATGCAGTGTGATAAATGATGACCCCAGGGAGGCAGACAGAATTTTTATCTTAAATACACACTGCATGGGGGTGAGAGAAGGGAGGAGAGGGTTCCTCTGGTGTGCAACTGTTATACTATTAACTTACCTTGGGGCAATGTAAGAAATATATTCCATTTTTAAGACAAGAGACTTATATCCCTCCTGAGAAAATGTACCACACAGCCGAAGGCCAGGTTTGGAGAGAAAAATACATAAATGTGGAGATTATTTACATCTAAATCCTGATGGAAAATGGAAACAAATTTCCAAATTTCACTTTTTATATTTTTTAATGGGTAGGTGAAAAATAAAGTAATGGATTTGAGTTTTGGCCACACAACTCTCTTCTGGCCCCCTCTCTGAGCCCTCCTGCCCCCCACCCCAATTGATATAGACACAGAGGTCTCAAATACACACACACACAAACAAACAAAAACAAAAACAAATATAACACCAACAAAAAATAATGCCCTAGCCTCTCTCCTTTTCACATTAATTTTAAAACTTTTGCTCCTTTTTCCCCCCAGTAAATATTAGCAAATTTGAGGAATTATCTTTACTTTGGAATGAACTTGGTTGAAATGCCAGATGTAATTATTCCATATTGAACCCTTAAAGAAAGCATTTTAAATGTGGCCCTCATCTCTGGATCACTCGTGTTATGTTATCTTCCATGGTTTCCATATATTATCTGCAAGTTGCTATATTTTAACATTATGGTTAATGAAAGTCTACTTACTTACCATTTGGGATGATTCAATTTAAAGTTAAAGCCATTCTTTGAGCTAAGGAGGTGGGAGGAGGTGGGAAAATAGAGGGCCTGAAATGAAACTCTCTCTTTCAATCAAGGTGAAACATGCATGTGGCCTTTGTTTTTTGGATTATAAAATCTGTCCAACACCTGAGACCATGTCAAGAAATTTAACATCATGTTCTCTTCTATCAGACTTAATAAATTAAGAGCACTAAAATTAAACATTCCATGTGGACTTGAATATTTATCCAAGCCCCATTTATTTTCTTTGCTCTGTAGGTAGAAAATCACAAATAATGTTGGCAAGTATACTTCTAGCAAGTATACAAACACACGTATCCCTGTGTTTGTACTTTGGTAACTTATGCTTGTTTCCTTAAACAATATATAGTTTTAGTTCTTCTATATGAACGTTTTACCTTAATACTATCATGTTTTACTTTCTCTTTTCAACTTTATTTTTTTTAAATTTGGCATTGTGTATACTGAATTATATCAAATTATTGATAACTGTACGTGTAATTCATCAGTTTATCTGCTATACAATGGGGATCTGGTATGGGATTGCTATAATTTATCCATTCTCCTATGAAGGCCATTTGTTCCCTTATTTTGACGTAATTACGTATATAGCACATTCTCTTGTACTTATCTCTTGAGCATTCATGCTACTGCAGTGGTAGTCAAACTGTTTAAAAGTTTGTACAGCATGATTGCCAGCCTGTCAGTATGGGAGTGGATGCTGGCCATAAACAATTGTCACAACCGTAGTTAGGTTAGCCAGCTGAATAGCCTAGTGTTTTAGAGTTGTTCTCAGGTAAGTAGAGTAGGACTTGTGTCATAGGTAAATACTCAACTACTCATTTACGCTACTTTTCAGCATCATAATTTCAATTTACTGCTACCAGGAATATATGAGAGTCTTCACTTTCCTACATTCTCACCAATTATCAGTACTAAAGGTAGTTTAGTGTTTACCTGGTAATAGGCTTCAAATATATCTCCCTGGTGTTTAATACATATTTGTCTGATTATCAGCTAAGTTGAAAATCATTTCATATATTTATTAAGATTCAGATTGTCTAGCTGTAAATTACTTGTTTATATTTTTTGCTCTGTTTTAATTCAGGCATTAGTTTTTTGTTGTTTTGAATACTAATTTTTTATGAATTATATGCAAAACAAATATACCGTAGTTGCCCAGTTTATAGTTTGATTTAAAATTTTATGTTATTTATTGTCATATGTTTTGCATTTTAATATAGTTGGATTTTCATATACAATATCTTAATTCAACATCATAAATGTACTTATACTTCTAAAATTATAAAGTTTTGTTTTATATTTTTTAATCCATCTGAAATGTTTAAATGATGTCAGAGAGGAATCTGGTTTGCAAATTTTTTGCATTTCTCTCATAAGACAAGTTGAAATACATACATAGGTCTTTTCTATTTTCTATATTCAGTTCCATTTCATCTGTTTGTCTAGCTTTGTATCAGTACTACCCTGTCTTAATGATCATTGCCTCTATATTAATTACATCGTGTTCTTTGTTCAGTTTAGTCTCACCTCATTATTACCCTTCTTCAAAGATTTCTTAGTGTTTCTTGACCCTTTACTCTTGTATATGAATTTCAAATTAATTTGATAGACATCCAATAAATTCCTGATAGGATTTTGGTTTGGAACAACATTGACTTATAGACTAATTTAAGATCAATCTATATTTTAAAATATTGATTCCTTTCATTTGTATTTATCTGTAACTTAATATACCTTTTTGTTTATTTGGGATTTTTTTTTTTTTTTTTTTTTTTTTTTTTTTTTTTTTTTTTTTTTATCATTGAGCAAAGTTTTAAAATTTGCTCCATAGCAGTCTTGGGCATCTTTGTTAGATCAATTGCTAAATATTTCATGGCTCTTGTTGTTATTGTAAATAGGGTCATTTAAAAAAAAATTTTTTTCTAATTGGCAGGTTCTATAGTATCGGAATATTATTGTCTGTATGTTGGTCTTATAACCAGAAACCTTATTGAACTATCTTATTTCTGATGGTGTGCAAATTTTCTTGAATATCTAAATAAACAATTGTATTTGTTTTGGAATAAATATGTCCTCCTCAAATTCATACACTGAAATCCTGATTTCCAATGTGATGGTATTAAGAGGTGAGGCCTTTGGGAGGTGATTAGGTCATGAAGGTGGAGTCTCCATGAGTGGGAGTAATAATACCTTTATAAAAAGGACCCTAAGGAGCTCTCTTAATCACTTTTTAATTTTATCTATTTTATTAATTTCTGCTTATATTTTCATTTTATTGATTTTCTTTCTTTGGGTTTATTCTGTCATCTTTTCCCCCAAATTTGAGTTGAAAAGCAATCTCATTGACTTTTCATTGTTTTTTATTTTCATTATATATATATATATATATATATATATATATATATATCTGTCAATTTGCCTCTGAATAGCCTGTGAATTATTACATGTAATAATTTCATTCTCACTCAGATGAAATTTCTAATATGATGCATTGCTTGATTTATAAAATATAACTGTATCTAAAATGATTAAATATAAAAAAATTTTTGTTCTATTTTTGATATTTATTTTCAATGACATTTATTTCTAATTTAATTGAATTGAGTGCTAAATTTATTAGACTATATACTCTTGATGTACAGGTATTTGTAGGAACTTGTTTTGTAGCCTACTGAGCATAAATTTTAAAAATCTACTATATACACATGTGAAATGTGGATTTTCTAAGTATTGAGTACAGTTTTCTATGTGTATCCTACTTTTTAACTGAGTTGTTAGAATTCTCCTATTCTCACCCTGCATTTGTGTTAATAAATGCATAGATGTTCTAAATTATTTTTTTTTTAGCAGTAAATGAGTCTTTTTTTAATCATTATGTAGTGATCTTTTTATCATGCATGTTTTTAACTTCACAGTGTTTTTTGTCCAACATTGGTATAGTTACCTAAACATTCTTTTGGTTTTATGTGTGCCTTTTAATTCCAGAGGTTTTATTTTCTTTCCAAACTTGCATATTCTTTGTTCTTGAGAATGCTTTTCAATCTTTATTTTTAGCCTTTCAAGAATCACTAACATATATTTGCAGATGCCTATAAATGGATTTAGCTCATTGGGTGCTAATTCTCCCTCCTCTTGTCCTCCATTGAGTCTCTGTCTCTCATGGAGGTTCATTTCCTTTTGATTTATGACTTTTGTGGGGTTTGTGTGTATGTGTGTGTGTGTGTGTGTGTGTGTGTGTGTCATTGTTGCTGTCCTGTGCACTCTGAGTTATAGAAAAGTTCTTAAATTCATTTTGTTAATGTGGAATTTTATACCACTAAGTTCAAGTCCCACACATGTGACATAATTATGGTATTTGTATTTTTCATGGAAGATTACTTAATTTGTCACCACAGAGACCCCTGGCTGAAAAGATCTTTCCTGGCTGCATTTAAAAGTGAAGTTTTTGTAGTATTCCTGTGTGTATTCAGGACAGCAATGGAGAGTCTTGGGCCTTAATGTGCCTGAGGACACATGTCTGTCCCCTGTAGCCTGAGGAATTTAGACCTAGTTCAGTATCCCTTAGGTTTCTGTAGTTTTCAGGAGAGGACCACTCTAGCATTCTGTTTCTTCTTTACTTCTGTCTTCTAGGGGATTTTCTTCTATACTTTTTAGAAACTCAATTAATTTACACAAGTCTGCCTAAAACTGTTTAAAATTCTAACACAAAAATTCCAGATTTCTTCAGATACCATCATAACATTTCTAAAAACTTCATATTCTATATTCTTAAAAAATAATATATACACACATATACTACATGCTGGATATCCTGCTAGGAACTTCCACATGTCTGACTCTATTGTATTGTAAAAGTCACCTATGAAGTATTATTCTTACCCTGCAAGTGAGAATAGTTAGATTCAAAGAGTTTAAACAACTTGTTTATCGTCCCAGAGCCCTAACTACCCAGCAGGAATGGAATCTTTGTCAGGGGAACTCAAGTGTGCGATGTATTCTGCTGCATCTTTAAATCTTCCTTTTCTGTTATGTTGATAAACAGACTCTAATTTTATTCAGAATGACATAGTATATTAGAGATACAAGTCCCATGTATTTGCTGCACGTTCATCCCATACTGTAAAATTAGTGATGCCTTGCGTTTTTGTGTAGCCTATGGTACACAGCCAGCCATGCTATAAAAATGCACTTCATGTCATATGTATAAATGTCTCCAAAAGCTTTTTCTGCCCTGTGCTTTTGTAGAAAGGTGATCTATTACCATGAGGCAATCAGATTCTGCCAGTACCATGATTGGAGAGAATGCCTCACGTGACCTTTGAGACAGCAGTGAAGGCAGCTTCTCTTTCCTTGTAGCCCGTGTCCCATGGACATTGGGATATGGGACAGATCCAGTTAAGAAATCAAAGCCAACACATGTGCGCTTTTGTGCCTGTCTAAAGTTGCTTGAAATCAGTAGTTCATGACATCAAATTGATGGACACAGGCACAGGAGAAAAAGCGTGGGTATTTCTTGGACTGTAGCATGCAAAATAAGGACCAACAAGAAAATAGCAAAATGAGAATTGTACCCAGGACTCTTCTGGTTGTATTCATTAGCAATACAACTTAGATTTGTTTAAGCACAAAGTACTCCATTCATTCCTGTAGTAAACCTCTCCAAGGGATAGATGGGACTTGAGTCATGGAAACATACCTCTCTCTTACTCCATCTCTTACTTGTCTCATGTAAATTTTAGTTTCAAGGACATTACCTTCACATGTAACAAAGATGGCCCTACATAGTTCCAGAATGATTCTTTGTAGCCTT
>PVKE010037471.1:0-15884 GCA_004027555.1 Craseonycteris thonglongyai
AGGATCGAATCCCGGCTCCGGCCCAGGCAGGACCCACATGCTGAACTGGGGAGTTCCCACAGTTTGGTTCTCTAACTGTCTCTGTCTCTGTCTCTCTCTCTATCTGTCAAAAAGTAAAATAGAAATAACTATGCACTGAAGACAAAAAGATAATTTCTCTCTATAAATGTGAAAAGATAAAAAAAAAAAAAAAAAAGAGTATTGTATGTTTGCTTTACATTTTTGAAAATCCTCAACAATATAAAGAAGAAGATAAAAGTAATTTACTTATCTTCTAACTCAGAGAAAACTCTGGTAATTGGGATCATATCATATAGACAATTCACTACCCTTTCTTTGTTTTTTACCTGATATCTAGTGAACCTTTTCCTGTGTCAAAATCATTTTTAAGAAAACATGATCATTTAAAGTTGTAATCTATTTCATAATGTGGCAGTGATGCAATTTGCTTAATCGCCATCCATATTATTTATAAAATCATTTATTCTACCTGTTTGCTATTATGAAATGTATGTGCATGTTTTTACCTATTTATACATTTTGCCCATTGAATTAGTTGCCCACATGTCTGATTATTCCTTTAGGGTGTATTTCCAGAAATATATTGCCATACCCAATGGGAAGCTTAGCAATCTTGTTGAATTTAAGCATCTCTGTAATTAAGGGCTTAACAAATCTGAGAATGAGATCTTTTGAGTATATGTTATTTGCTTATTGAACACCTCATTGGCATCACCCCCTGAAATAGCACTCAGCTAATGTGGCCAAGAGTCAGGGCCACATCAGGAGGCGCTCTACCCCATCAGGAGGCGCTCTACCCCATCAGGAGGCGCTCTACCCCATCAGGAGGCGCTCTAGTCCACAGACACAGCCTGGAGGCCTTGACTCTACTCATCTGTCTTACAAGTGAAAAATCTTTGATGTCAGAGGGTGTTGTTGGAAAGTCTCTGGGACAATGTGTCCTATGAGAAGGCAGGCGAACTGAGTGAGTCAGCTCCTGAAGCAACTAAGCAAGGCACCCAGAGTTGATCGTTAGTTCATGACGGTTTGGGTGAAAGTGAGTGTACATTGTATTGTTTACGCTGAGTGTGCTTGCCTGATTCTTGGCGAGTCCAGAACTAGCACTGGCTCTCTACCTGCTCCTCATGCCCTGTGCTGAGAATGCTGCTTCAAGAAAACATTTGGAAGGGTGGATGTGATAGCAAATGGCTTCTTTCATCAGCTGCAATGTGCCGTGTCTTTGTAGAAAGGAGAAGCGGACGCCATGAGCTTGGATGGAGGTTTTATCTACATAGCGGGCAAGTGTGGTCTGGTGCCTGTCCTGGCTGAGAACTACAGTAAGTGGAGGGGGTGCTTCTCAGTGTTTTATTTCTTCTGGGCCATGGAGGGAGGAGATGGGAAAACCATAGCCTGATTCATACATCAGCCATAAAGTTCTTGCTTACTGAGCACCTCATACTCCCCAGACTCTAGGCTTCCTCATTTCTAATTCCTACAATCATCTTGAAGGAGAGATCTCCTATCATACCTTGCACCAGGAGAAATGGAGGCTTTGCACTGCAAAGTTTCAGCTAAAATGTGACCTCAGTGCAAAGGACAGTTGGGATTCTCAGCTGGGATTCCTGGCACATCTTCTTGTGTCCAAAACTCACACTTCTCCTATTGCTCTGGTGCAGGATTCAAGTATAGTTGACAGGGACACTGTGGCCACAGGACAGACAGAGCAGGAAACTTGAAATTCACAATTTTGGGCTAAATTCCAGAGGCCAGTGACTTGAAGTGAACTTGCATAATCAAGAGAGCCTGGACTTTTTGAGAACAGGTGATATAGTTTCCTGACCTGCAACATGGGAAAGGCATGGTTTCCAACCTATAAATGAGTATTTAATAACCTCATTGTCTCTTTTCTAGAAACACTTAACTCTGATTGTATGAACACACCAGAAAAAGGTGAGTTGGGATTGGTAACCTCCTAGGTTTAAGATAAATTCCTATTGCTTTTGGAAAAGGGAAAGTTAAGCTTAAATTCAAATAAACAATGGCTAAGGCGATGGAAGAGATCAATTTTTAGAATGCAAAACAATCATGGAAAGATAGTAAATGATGGTTACTCTTTTATACTTGCCGTGATTTGCACAAAGGATTTCTCATTTAATCCTATAAGGTAGGTCTTATCATCCTCTAAGGATGTACAGGAGGACCAATGGCTCAGAGACTTTACAAACTGTCTAGGTTCCTATATCCAGCCTGGGCTCCTATACCCGCAAGCAAACCTATACTGTCCGCACCACTCCTCACTGCCTCGCGTTACATTAGGCTCACACAGTTTTAGATGAGAGTTAGCACCAGCCAAGGAGCCTTGCATATTTGTGCCAGGCAAAGCTGAGGAGAGAGGCTCTGACAGATCTCTAGGAGCATGAAATTACCCAGCCTCCCAGCCAGGGCTGGGCTCTGGAACCCAGCCCAACCTGGTTCTTGCCCAGGGTTCTGGCTGGATGGAGTAGGAGTAAGTCAGGAGCTCTTATACCACAGTGAGCACTGGGTCCCAGAGTCCCTATGCTCAGGCCTCTCCAGGTCATTTTCCAGCCACTGGTGTACAAGTCTGTCCTTGTGACTTCCTCTGATTACATCTTCCCAGCCTTTCCCCATCACTCTAGGAGCCAAGCTCAATAACAGAACATAGAAAGGCCTATTCTTATTCCACAGGTAACATGACTTCTCTGTTTTCTATTGTAAACAGTTTCCTGAGTTGAATTAGAAAGTTGAAATCATGGGTTGATATTCCATTCCCAGTTTTAAGGATCAGCAACTATTTGTTGCTACTGATGACAGCTGACTTGTTGACACTTTCCACTTTGCATATTTATTTTGGTGCAAACCTGTATTCTCCTTATCACAAAATATCTGGCCAGAGTATTCTCTACATTTTATCAGCCATTTTCTATTCTTTCCTAATAATTGTTAACGTATAAAATGTTGAAGTTGCCTGTACTCTTCAGTATCCATTCCTCTGAAATTCCAGTCAAGGGTGAGCTGCTGGTTTATAACTTCAGTAACTATGCATTTAGGAAGGGTCAGACACCAGCCATTGCTGTGATGACAGTGCATTCTTACTATTTTATTTTTTCAGTTCAGATTAATCTCCACCTGACTTGTAGTTCACCTCACTCAGTTACTGGCAAAGGCCCTTTCAAAGACGGAAGGAATGATTTAGAATAATTTTGCTTTCATAGGGAGATGTCAGGCTTTGATTGTAGACAAACACTCTGGAGGGCCTAGAGGGGTTAAAATATCCTTGTGTGTGTGTGTGTGTCTTTCTTATAGGGTATTTGGCTGTGGCTGTGGTTAAGTCGTCATCAGATCAAAGCCTCACCTGGAACACTCTGCAAGGCAAGAAGTCCTGTCACACTGCAGTAGATAGAACTGCTGGTTGGAACATCCCCATGGGCCTGCTCTACAATAGGATTAACCACTGTGAATTCGGTAAGTGAACCTGGGAGGGCACTGTGGTCAAGACCAGCTAGAAAGAGGTGTAGTGGGAAGATAGTGGTATGCTACCAAGTGCTGTGGCCCTGGTTCTATAGTAGTTACAATTTGGTTAAAGTGAACCTTAAGGAAATACCTGAAAGGGATGGTAGGGCTGGGGAGCTGAATCAGAATGTTTCTTTTTAGTTGTACATAGTGGCTTACTTTACTGTCTCTTGAAAAAGATGAGAGGTGAGCAGTCCATGCTGATATGGTCAGTAGAAAGCCAGGCTCCTTCTCTCTTTATTCTCTACCATTCTGAGCTCCCCACCCCCTTCTTTTTAAAATATTTATTTTATTGTTTGAGAGAGAGAGACAGAGAGAAGGGGGAGGGCCCAGAGCAATCTCCATAGTTGTACATCATTAGTTTCAACATAGTTTTAGTCCACACAGGTGGATGTGGGGCCACGCAGGGTGAGAACCAAACTGGAGGCCTTCCACATGGGAGGTGAGCCACAATTCAGTATGTGGGTTTCCATGGGCTGGGGCTGGGATTCGATTCCTGGACCTTACAGTTGCAAGGCAAGCACTCAGCCTGTTGAGCTATGCCAGCATCCCACAGAGCCCTTTTTTGAACTTGGAGTTCCAAGTTCTAATAAAACCTCTTCTAATAAATGGCAGGGGAAGGTAACATCTGAAAATAGGTGGCACAAGCTCAGGGAGTGAGACCTTCAGTTTTATCCCTTTTGTGTCAACTTTTATGTCATTTCCATCTCTTCTCTCTTTATGTAAGTGATGACATGATCAGGTTGCCCATGGAATCCCTGGCATCTGAATTGTAATAGTCACTAATTTCTGTTCCCAGTCTTAACTTTCCTTTTAAAGCCTACAGCCTGGCAGGCCCTGAGCTGGTGGCAGGTCATAGAATGAGTATGTTCTACTTTATACCTGTTACGTGTTAGATGAAGCTGATGTCCTCCTGTCCTTCTATGCAGACAAATTTTTCAGTCAAGGCTGTGCCCCTGGGTATGAACGAAGTTCCAATCTCTGTGCTCTGTGTGCTGGCTCAGCAAATGTTCCAGGAAGGGAGTGTGAACCCAACAACAATGAGAGATACTATGGCTACACAGGGGCTTTCAGGCAAGTCTTATGCTCTGATATGAATATAATAACGCCCCCAGCTCTGACAGGGCTCCTTTTTTAGGAATTAAGGTGAGAACTTATGTTTCTAGCCTGTTAGTCCTACATGAGTTAAGGTGCCACAGTTAGCAAGCATATGGAGAACCCTATGTGAAGGGGGCATCCAGTCCCCTCCAGGACACTGTTTCCAGATCTGCTTATCATAGACAGCAAAGACAGGCAGTATAGTGCAAACCAAAAGGTCTCAACAGAGGGCAATTTGCTCCCCAGAGGACATTTGGAAGTGTCTGGAGATGCTTTTGATTATCAAATGGGACTGGGGTAGGTGGGGGAGAGTGCTACTGGCATCTACGTAGTTGGTAGAGGTTGCTAAACATCCTGCATGCACAGGACAGTACCCTACAACAAAGAGTGATCTGGCTCCAAATGTCATTAGTGCTACCATGAGGGAACCCTACCATAGTTGAATATAGGAGTCAGGAGTCAGGGGTATGGCTCATGCTATTCCATGTACCTCTGAGGAACCTACAACCATACTCATCTGGAAATATACAGATGTAAAGTACACAAGTTGTACATTCCCAACTGCAATTCTATTTTATGGAGTGTTTTTCATTTTTATGGAGACACCTGTACACTGTAAATGACCTTATTACTTTTTAATGCTTCTTTCTGATTCAAGCCTATATTACTTAGCGGTTCAATAATCCATCAACTGAAAATGATGGTAGTATTATTAATTGAACTTCTCAGTAGTGAAGGAAAAAAACAAAGATTATTCAAATTTATCAGTTAGAACCACCCTGTGAGTTAGAGTGAGTACAATTCACAGTCCACACATATCCAATTTTACAAAGTAGAGTGTGAGTAATGAATCATGTTACTGGAAAACTACCCTTTAAGACCTGTGTTGATACTAGGAAAATGATGTAGCTCTCTCTGTTGGAGAAACTGTGCTAGAATTTAAGATTTAATGTGTGCAACTGAGTTTGTATACCTTCAAGGAAAACTAGAGATTTCATTTTCTTTTCCTTTATTGCTCACATTAGTAATATGTAAGGTTAGTGATAATAGATTAGTGACCATCTATTACTGGTAATAATAGGAGATGCGTGATAGCATGGGAGTCACAAATGCTGATATTGGATGGCCAGCCCTAGATCTATAAGGTAGCCCTCCAGAATGACAGATGTGTCCTGCTGACGTCCTCTCTTCCCTTTTCTTGTCTGGCCATCCGTAGGTGCCTGGTTGAGAAAGGAGACGTGGCCTTTGTGAAAGACCAGACTGTCTCCCAGAACACCGATGGTATGTAAAATGTTATTGTCTGTGCCCTGAACTCTTGCCTTTGGTATGTGTGCTATTTCCCCCCTCTAATCAGATTGTCTCTTACAGAGGGCTGAGAACATAGTATTGAATAAATGCTTAAATTACTGAGTAGAACAGATGGGTTTGGAGAGAATGATGGTGGATTTCATTTGGAAGGTGCTGAGTTGGAGGAACTGGTAAGAAAGGTATTGAGAAATGTTAGAAGGTGAGCGAAGATGTGTGCAGTTACTAGTGAGGGAGAGGCAGGCAATTTGGGATTTTCCATTAAAACTCAAGTGTACATTTGGGGAGTGTAGTAAAAGAGGTATTTTAACTTTATATACAAATAATATAAAGCATTATGATAGTAAATTCATGTAGTAGTTGTTCAATTAAATGAAGAAAATTAAATGAAGACCATTACATGGAAGCTAAATTAAGAAAAAGGCTGCTATGCTGCATTTTAGGAGAGCAGTCAAAACTGGGTAAACATATTAGAGAATTCCTCTGGAGGAAGGAGCTGACACCCTGAGCATGGGTGAGCGTTTCTTTTTCAGAGAGAGTACAGAGAGGATGAACAAGGGCTGAGAGCAGGATAGAGGAATGTGTCCATTTTCATGCAGAACCAGTAGGAGTGAGTCAGACTGAAAGTCCTGCTGTTGTTTTGAAAAGGGCTTCTGGGGAAAGTTCTTGTCTTGTTGGTCTAAGAAAATACAGTCAGAGATTGTCAACCAGTTGAGGGTCGCATTCTTCTTACGCTGGAGCAAGAGGTCCAAATGCTTTGGAATTTAGTAGAAATGAAGATCTTTTTGAACAACATCCACAGAATATATTCACTCTTCTATGGCTGGTGGAGCAGGGTAGAGAGGGTGGGTGGTCACTAGGAATTCCTGGTCTCTTCCTTTCCATATCACTGCAATCCCAGCATGTGCACTTCTGCTGGTCACTGGACCCAGGCTCTCTGCACACCAGAAGGTTGGTCACATCCCCCACAGTGAGGGTGCCTTGACCAAAGAACCCTGAAGACGGCTAAGAATTTCTATCTCTCGGAAAGAACCCTGAAGACTGGGCTAAGGGATGAACCCTTCTTCTGTCTCTAGGAAAGAACCCAGAAGAGTGGGCTAAGAATCTGAAGCCGGATGACTTTAAGCTGCTATGCCCTGATGGCACCAGGAAGTCTGTGACGCAGGCTGAGAGCTGCCACCTTGCCCGAGCCCCAAATCATGCTGTGGTCTCCAGGGAAGATAAGGCAGCTTGTGTTCATGAGGTGCTACTGGAGCAGCAGGTATGGGCCAGCCAGGGCCTCCTACCCTTTCTTTCTGAGTAGTGTCAATTATTTGGGGTGTGTGTGGGGGGGGGAGGGGGTCCCAGCTAAGTGCAGCCCACATTCCAGAATTCTCTTTCTGGAAACCAGAATCAGGAGGGGATGAATTGTGGAACTGGATCTCCCAGGCCTGGCTCTGCTTATTTCTCATGGTCACTGGAGATCAGTCCCCATCTGATCTGCGTGTCCTCAGGTCCAAGCGTCTGCCTTCCTGCTTGCCCTTTACCTTGCTCTGTGGTATCTTCATTTTCCCAATGTCTGCTTTTTTTTTTTTAATGAAGGAGACTGATTCTATATCCCAGCCCTCCTTGATATAGGTCATGAAATGTGGACCTGTGTTTCCCTTACTTAGACAGACTAAGAACCATTCCAACATCCAAAAAACTCCCAAGATCCCTACCCTCAAGGGAGTTTGTCCTCTGGGCAAAACAACCAACCTAGGCCAGCCTTGGTGAGGCAAGGGGCTGCCTCAGATTCTAATCCTGAAGGGTCCTTTGTGCACAGACATTACCTTCCCCTCCATAACAGCTTCCTGCCTATTGATTCACCATGTTTTTGTTTTTAATTAAGATAGCATATCTTTGTGAGTCTTATTAAGGTAAATGATCATAATAACTCAGATTTAGTGCAGGTTTCCTAGGTGCTAGGTGGAATGTTAAACTTTCCGTAATCATCATTTCACTTGTAACTTAGGAAACCTGGAGTAATCAAGCCTCTTGCCCAAGATAAAATCAAAGATGAACTTGTAACAACTACCTGTACCATCCTTCTTGGGTGGTTCATATTCAATATCTCCTTTGACACTAACACTCAGAAGGGACATGTTTCTGTCCTCATATTTTCTGGAGTAGCTCCCAAGGCCAGGGCCATGAAAGTGCAGAACAGAGATTAGTCAGGAGTCGGGGTGGGGGTGGGGGAACTTCCCAGAGGAGGTGGGAACAGGAAGGACCCTACAGAGGACTTTGGGACCTCATAAAAGCATGGAGTTAAGACCAAAAATGGGTGATTGACAGGTGAGGGAGGTGGAAAGATTCCCACAGCATCCTCTGTAGCTTCCCTTTCTTCCCACGTCTCCTCCAACCCATCTGTGTGTTCCCAGCTCCTCATTGCCACAGGTCTTCATGCACTTTCTATCCCTTTGACAGAAACAATTTGGAAAAGATGGATCTGTCTGCATGGGCGACTTCTGTTTGTTCCAATCTAAAACCAAGGACCTTCTGTTCAGGGACGATACAAAATGTTTGGCCAAACTTCATGACAAAACAACATATGAATCTTACTTAGGAGCAGAGTATGTCATGGCTGTGTCTAACCTGAGACAATGCTCAACTTCAAGTGAGTACGACGGACAGCATGGGGGAAGCTGCAGAGCAAACACGGGCAGGCTTCTGGGTGGTGGGTACACAATTAGAAGTGGGCTGTCGCCCTCAGGACATGACCAATGGACAGGATGAAACAATGAGGGAACACCCTAAGCCCAGCATGTAGGAAAGGCTACTTGTATGGGCCAATGGTAAAGAGAACATAGGCTCAAGGCACTGAAGTAGTGAACTGCTCAGGTATGCAGAATTCCATGTTATTACTAAGAAAAGAAAGGGGTTTATGTGCCCATGTGCAGTGCTCTTCGCTAACTTCATTTTTTATACAGAGGTGTATTGTCCCATACGGTATCTTCTTGGTTCATACAACCATTTAAATCTACTGAATTAAAATTAAACCACCAGAAAAAATGTAGTTCCTCAGTCACACCAGCCACACTTCAAGTACTTCGCAGCTACTTGTGTCTCCCTCTAGGTGAGCAAGAAACCGTCTACATCATTGCAGAAAGTTCTTTAACTTGGCACTGCTCTTGAGAGCTTGACCAATGATAAGTTCTGGTAGCTATAAAGTTGCCATACATACTACTCATCTAGAACATCAATTTTCTAAGAACTAAAATACAATAAAACACACCTTTGCACTGTATCTATGTTGGAAGATAAGGGATCAAATGACATGTGATGATAGGACAGCTGTTGCTTAACTTCTGTGTGCATCTAACTGAGCGATGGCCCTTAAAATACTAATTCTCAGGCCCCGGGGATACAGATTCAGCAAGGCTGTGTCAGAGTCAGGCTGTGTGCATTTTAACAGCTGCCCCACATAATCCGGATGTAAGGAACGTGCTTGCCCACAGCCCCTGCTGAGAGCACCAAGGTTATATTTACCTAACCTATGTCCTCCAAGAGCGGAGAAAGTCTGGCTCTGCTATTTTCTGCTCCAGCCCAGCCCCTGGCATGGAAACTGGCACATGCCAGGGGCATACTGCATCTAGCTGTGGGTGTTCCTCACCTGCCAAAAGAGGCCAGGGAGGACAGTCCTCGCAAGCTTTATCCAGCCACGTGAACTCAGGTGTGGGAGCCCCGCCTAAAAGACACTGGTGGGGATGGAAATCATGTTACCATCCTTGGCACGGGGCACTGCCTGGGGTTGGCACAGGGGCTGTGCAGGCACGTGGAGAAGGCCGCTGGGAGAAGGGCTGGTCGACCCACCAGAAGAGCAGGGCTAGGGTCTGAGTGCTTTTGTAGGAGGCGTAACGGTTCAGTCACTGGACAGAAAATAAAGATAGGTAGGTTTTGACTTCCTACCCTTTTGCTCTGCCCCCACAGAACTCCTGGAAGCCTGCAGTTTCCTCCACACTTAAAATCCAAGGAGGGGAACAGCACCAGATGGAGGTGGGAGCTCACGTGGTCCATCAGCTTCCCCTAGGTCTCGTTGGCCTGAGGGCTTCGGCGGCCTTCACAGCTGAGCGATGCCACCAGTGCAGGAAATAAAATAAAAATGATTGGTTTTATCTTCTAAAAACACCATTCTTTCTCAAGTGCTTGTCCTGGAAGGGTTTCTTTTATACTATCCGACTAAATACATGTGCCTCTGAGTCCTTCCTTCAGAGCTCCAGGTTCACCTGATCCTTCCCACGGCTGTGGCTATGGTGCCGCAGCCACGCCTCTGGATACAGTCCAAGCAGGAGTCCTTTCTAAAAAGCGTCTGCATGGTCATTATAATAGACTCGGTGTATGTGTGTGTGTGTGTGATGCTAGGGAAGAGACAGGAAGGAGGATGCAGAATTACTGAGATGGAGGGCTCAAGGGAGTACAGAAAAAGAATATAAAATATACATACAGAGGGTGCCAAAAATGTATACACATTTTAAGAAAATAAAACACTATATTAAAATTGTAATACTCAGGAGGGGTGGGAAAGCTGAGGGGGGGGAGTAGGGAGGGGTCTTCAAATATATGGTGGAAAAAAACAAGAAAAAAGAAAAACTGATGACATACAACTATGGAGACTGCTCTGGGTTCTCCCCCTTCTCGCTGTCTCTCTCTGTCTCTGTCTCTCTCTGTCTGTCTCTTTCTCTGTCTCTGTCAAAAACAATAAAATAAATCTTTAAAAAGATAATATCACAAAAAATTGTAATAATATATACAGAGAACAAAAGATGAATACAAGTCACATTTGACTTCAGCAATTACGAGAGGTGCTCACGGTGGGTACCATCAGCATCCAGACACTTCCGATTACGGTAAACTACTGCTTGAGCAAGTTGACTACAGTGTGCACTTGTATCGCTGCACATGCCATTTCATTTTACCATCTGTCTCAAACTCATCACGAATACGTGCAATTGTCAGTCATGTTGGAGACTCTGTTGTATACTTACACTTCCATTGTCGTCGTACTTCTACAATGTTCTTGAATTTCAAAAACCACTTCAGAATGGTCTTGTGCTCCTTGAATGACACTGGGCTCGTCCCATGTTCCTTTACTGCCATGTCTGTTACACGGTGGTGCTAGCACTCATTCAATAAACGTCATCTTTTGAGCAAATGTCTTACTTCACATTGCTACCATAATTTAATTCAACTTTGAAAAGTAATACATAGATACCAAATCTTAAAATGTGTATATATTCTTTTGGCAGCCCCAGTATATTTTTAAAATATTATTATTATTATTATTATTATTATTATTATTACTGTTGGTCATGAATTTCATGAGGGCCTGATTCTAACTGGTTGGAAAAGTGTATAACTGGAATACCTTCTTGCTAAGAAATCATCCCTGGACCCTGATTCCCACAGAAGTCACTGCCCTGTCTCCTCTTCCCAGTTGAGCTCCTGAAAGATGGAGTCTCACTCTTTTCATGCCTCACTTATTATTAATGGCTGAACATACCGAGCATACAGAATTCAGTCTTCTGCTCCACTTACTTCCCTGCAGCTACAGTGGCTAAGGTCACCACCCACCTGCCAATTGTGAAAACCAGTTTTAGTTCTTTCATTCCTGAGTCTATTTACTGAGCTGGATACAGCTGACCACTCCCTCCCTCTTCCTCAGAAGTCTCCCCAGCTTGTCACAGCAGCTCTCTGCTTTGGTTCCGACTCTCTCTGTACAGTTGTGGCCTTACTGTGGGCTTATCCTGCCAGCCTTGAAATTGTAGAGAAATCTTCCTGGGGTTCTTCTCTTGACCCAATGCTCTTCTCAGTTCCAGGCCCTCTGTAAGCAATATAAGTGATTCCTGGGCATCTACATCTATATTTCTGACCCCTGCTTCCAGCATCCCCACAGTCATACTTCCCCCTGTCTATGGATCTATACTATATTTATAAATAGCAACCAGAGGTCCAACAAATAACTAATGTGGTCATCTTGCCCCTTCCCTCTCCTGCTTACCTTTCCATATATTTCACATCAGCTAACATCATGGTCTTCTACCCTCACAGGAGCCATAAAGAGATGAGTCAAATTTCAGTTCACTGTTTTCCCTCACTCCATATCCAATGTCAGCAAGTTCTGCTGGTTCTGCCTTCTGAGCAACTCGCCAGTTTGTTCCTTTATTTCCTAACTCCTACCATGGCTGTAATTTACACAGAGGGGCAGAGCTGCAGACAGAAGGATCTGGACACAATAATCCACATCTCTCTTAGCTTTCTAGTGTCCAAGGAAACAGGACCCTGGGTCCACTTTGTGATCAAGACCTGATGTTGATTGACCTTTTTACACACAGCTCTGCTTTGCTTTGAGCCTATCAATACTCTGCCTTATTTAATATTCACCGAACTCCATCCTTACCCCATATTCTTCAACTCTTTTCCACTTTGTTTGGTGAGATGCTCCATGGGGTGTGGTCTGTCCTACTGCAATGAATCAACAAACCTAATTTTGTGGACAATGTACAAAGCACCTTCCATGAGCCAGACACTGTTCTAGGAACTGCAAATACAGCAGTGTGTGCTGTAGTCTCTTAAAATAATTTCTGTGTATTTTTACTTATTCCTCCTTCTAGGCTGCTTTCTTATCAGTATATATGTACAGAGAAATGTCTGAAATAATGTTTACTAGATACTATAAGTATAAATTGATTCATGACTTTCTTCTTTGAACTTTCATTATTGCTTGAGTTTTTAATAAATAAGCATGTCTCGTTTTAATTATTAATTAAAATCCTCTAAATATTTTTTTCAAAGAGACAGAGTTAAAGAGAAAAGTTAGAGTAGGGGGATCACATGATTGGCATCCTTGCGTCTGAGGTAGGTTTCATTGTGCTTTGGAACTACTGGGAACAGAAGAGGAGGGAAAAATGAGTCTGGTGAATGAGATGTTTTAATTAATGGAAAAAAGAAAATATTGTCTCACTGCATTTGTGTTGTTGTCATGCTCCATGTGCTACTTGAATCAAGGAGCAGAGCACTTTCAGAGAGCAGCAGTGTGTATCTGCATGTCCGTCCTCTGCTTTCATCCCACAGCCCCGGGAAGCCTGTGGGATCCCCGAGGTGGGGATGTGAGAGGACAGAAGGCAGCGGATCTTGTCTTCTGCTCTCACTCCTGAGAATGGCAGGACCACCTTCTGACTTGAGTGTGAAAGGTGTGCAGCTTCTCCCACCTTCACAAAACCCAGGAAACAAACTGAAAAAAATAAAAATGACAGTCTTGTTAAACCCTTCTTTTATCATCCCGAAATCTCATCACCAAGGAGGCACTTTTTCATTCTCATATCTCTGACTAAAAATCCTGACACAGTTAGGGCAGTTCACAGTATGCGTTCTCCAGGTCTGGCCCTCCTTCCTTCCTTGCGTTTTTAGTCCCTAGGAGAGGAATCAATGGTTATGGTAAAGGAGGTGTGTGTGTGCGTGTGTGTGTGTGTGTGTGTGTGTGTGTGTGTGTGTGTGTACAAAGTGGGGGTTAGGGCCATAAGAAAGAAAAGAAATAGAATAGAATGTGGTAAGATTACTGTCATTTCTGATAGTTTTAACTGACAATACTAATTTAAAATAAAGTAGCTGGTTTATTTACTTCAACCTCACATCCTAAACATCTGTCCTTAATCTGGAGTCCCTCTTTCCTACATTTGTCAAAAACATGCCAAGAAAATGAATTATACCATGTCAAAGCATACAGTTAAACATAAAGAAGCTCAACTGCCCAGGATCCAGAGGTACGGTAAGTTACTTAACCCCGCTTCAGTTTGCCCTCTGTAAAATTGGGAGCGTGGGTACTTGTGAAGATTAAACAAATTAATATAAGTGTTTAGGACATTGCCTGACACTAGCAAGCACTTATTAAGATTAGCAATTATTCTCACTACCCACCCTCTTCACCCAGCAGAGTCTTGCTTCTATTCTGACCCTCTACCCTTACCTTCACCCTGCTCTCCCCACTGAGCTCACTTTCACTCAAGTTCTTATCACAGGACCTTCTCTGTTTTCAGAGCTGTTGCTGAGCACTTCCAGGACATGTTTTACTCCTGTGTCATGGATTCTTTCTTAGGCTCCTTTATGAGTTCCTTTCTCCTTCTCACTTTTCATGCTCACCATGATTTTAATGACCACTTGTTTACATATGACTCCTAAATAAAAACAGAGCACCTATTCCTGAAACTTTACATTTGCTCCCTGCATCATCTACTTGATATAAGATTTTTTATTTCCTCGAGGTAACTGAAACTCAATATATATAAAAGAGAGGCAATTTTCAATCTGGCTATGTCCCCAGCTCCAAAGTCTCTCCAAATGAGTCTTCTAATTCACTTTATATGCTCTGATATTCTCAATAACCCACACCAACTGCCTTATATGTAGTCTTGATAATTATTCTCCTCCACTCAGCATGTCCAATTAATCCCCACATCCTATACTTTCCTCGTAAACATCTCTCAAATCTGTGCCCTCCTTGCCACACTTACCTCTGTCCCAAAACACTGCAACAGCCCCCAGCTGGTCACCTGGCCCACGGTCTTTTCTCCCTCAAATGATCGTTCTCCATTGATATGCCAGTCATCTGTGTTACCCCCAATTGAATTTTTTTTAAGATTAATTTTATTTTTTGAGAGAAGGGAAAGGGGGGAGGGCCCAGAGCAGTCTCCATAATTGTACATAATTAGTTGTGACATAGTTTTATTCTACATAGGTGGATGTGGAGCTGCATGGGGTGGGAACCAAACTGGGGCCCTCCCACATTGGAGGCAAGAACCTTCGCTGCCATCCCAGCAGGTACCAGTTGCGCTGCAGTTCTGCATATGGATTTTCATGGGCCAGGGCTGGGATTCAACTCCTGGACCTTGAAGCTGCAAGGTGAGTGCTCAACCTGCTGAGCTATCCAGCATTGCCTGAAACTTCTTATTGTATTCTCGATAACAGGGGCGGCCAACAAGTCGATCGTGGTCAGCAGGTCGATCACGAGGCCAATTTTGGTCGATCGTCGATCGCTCGCAATGTCTGGGGTGGAATTCCGTGTACCATGGACTTTGAAGCGATTGTAGAAGACAAAACTTTCTAGCAATAGTTGAATGCATTCTGGGAATTTGCCAAGGTCATAAATGCCTAGAATTCTGACAGCCTGACACTGTGATCTCCGCCCACCCAGACAATACATTTTGACTTATGTGTTACACTTGTCACCGGACGCAACGCGTGAACTCAACAGTTACGACTCGACTCATTGAAGAACACAGTCAGTTAGCTTGAATATTTGGTAGTGTCATACGGTAGCTTCTTTTCTTTTGTATTAACAGTATTATTATCAATCAATATTATTTATCCTCGGTGACCACGTTGAGTTTCCATTTTACTTCTGTTTAAAATGTAAGTACCTTTTCTTTGTTTTAAATTAAATTGCTTTTCTTACCTATCTATTTACTTGATAAGTGAGCATTCTCGGCAACAGATCTCTAAACTGCGGTCATTACACTGAGAGAAAAATAAGGGACCGTATTACAAATATATTCGGAATAACAATAATTCTATTTAAATTAAAAAGTCAGTATTGTAAATCATAATAAATATATTGTAACTTTAACATACTTCTTGTAAATTTGAATATATCTATATTAGATTTCAATATACTTGTATTGTTGTCCCCGATCGTAATATGCAGTATTGTTATTATTTCTCTCAATGTAACGGAGATAAGTGCCGCAGTTCATGAGTTTTTGAATTTTCTAGGAAAATATTTAATTCAATATTTATTCTTTAAATTGTCATATTTCTTTGCATTCTAGTATACCCATGAACATGAGTAGTAAACCGAAAAAATCGAAAACTTATCACTTCAATGAAGAATGGGAACTCGATTACTTTTTTACAATGGTGAATGATAAATGTTTAATATG
>PVKE010037472.1:0-15883 GCA_004027555.1 Craseonycteris thonglongyai
GAAAAAAAAAAAATCACCAAGAGAAATAAACATTGTACTAACACAGGTCCCAAATCTGGAAGTAAGATGACTGAGGATTATTTATTGTTTTGGGGGACAAAGGTAATTGATTCAAGTAATGGTATATATACCAACAATGACCTTTAAAGACATGTGTTCTGCTGTTCTACTTATAAACTATTAGCAACCTTATCTTTCAATGTATAGAACCATGTACAGAACTCTGGGTACATATAATAACACTGTTTGGCAGGCTCTGAGCATTTGACTCTCATTTTCTGGTCTATATTACTAAATCTATTGATGAAACTGGAGATGGAAAGAATAAAGGAAGAATGAGAAGGGGACAGGGAAACAAAACTTGAGAAAGTAAGAACAATTCTTTTTTTTTTAAGAACAATTCTTTATAAATATATCCAGGTTTTCTTTAACACAACTGAAAAGACAAACATTTCTAAATGAAGTGTAAATTAGACAGAGGTTTATTTTGCTTATATTCGCTTATCAGCAAAAAATACATTTAAAATTTTATGCACACTTATTCATCACTGTTGTGACACATACGTGTTTATGCATATATACACACATACATGTATGAGGGCTGTCCAGAAAGTATCCAGCCATGTACTATGAAGAATACAGGCATTTATGGCTGGATTTTTTCCAGACAGCCCTCACATGTAATCTTTGGTACTTGTGTACAGAGTAAAGAAATCTAGTATTCAGGATATTTTTCAGCATAAATATGTTTAATAAAATATTTAAAACATGTGGAGGTTGATATAAGTAAGAATTGATAAAAATCCCAGGAGACTGACACTTTTTGGACAGGATCCTGAGAGATGCTACTAAATTTTGGATTCAGAACTCTATACTACCCGAGTACACCAGAGGCCATGCCTGACAAGACTGCGTTTATAGCTACTGCCTATGACAGGAGTGTCCAACCTTTTGGCTTCCTTGGGCCACACTGGAAGAAGAACTGTGTTGGGCCACACACAAAATACACTAACGCTAACGCTAGCCAAAACAAAGGTCACACACACAAAAAAATCTCATGTTTTAAGAAAGTTTACAAATTTATGTTGGATTGCATTCAAAGCCATCCTGGGCCGCACACTGGACAAGACTGGCCCACAAACAACTGAAATGTTCTTTAATACATGCTCAATTCTATGATGACAATTGCCAAATTCCATTCTAAACTAATAGAATTACATTACTTAGAAGTAAAACTATAGAAATAAAAGTATTCACAAGGTATATATGCGTGGTTTTTAAATGCATAAGGAATTCATCAACTAAATCAATCCACAATATCACCACCTAGCTTACTTCTCATTTCTGTGAAGGAGCTGAGCAGTAAACGCTCCATATATGCTGGCTGAATGGATAATTAGATCTAGCACAAGGCATAAATGAGTACTTGTAAAATAAAGGAAAAATATCTCTTAAGTTTCAAGAAAATTTGACTATTAGGATTCTTTTAAATGAGAAAAGCTCTCCTTTTTTCCATTTTTCATAATTGTTTCCAATTTTGAAAGGTACTTCTTATTCTTCCTAGGCAGTTTGAAAATGCATAATAAACATTTTGCTTTTTCACACTGAAACTTATATAAAGTGCATCAAAATATATATAAAGTTCAGTAATTACAAAGTGAACAACACTACTTCTAATCAGGTCAAGAAACAGACCAGAACCATATACGTCTCCCTCAATCACACAACCCTCCCCTCTGCCCTTCAAAGGTAGTATTATACCATCCTAACTCTGTGATGACAACTTTCTGGATTTCCTTTTTAGGTTTTACTACATGTATACATATCCCTGAAAACATAATTTAGCTTCGCTTATTTTTAAATATTCTGTGATAGAACATATGTAATACATGATTTTGTATTGCCTCTTTATATGCAATGCACTGTTTCATCTTATACATGTGCATACACAATACATATGCAATACACACTGTAATGTATTATTTTGTCTTGCCTCTTTCATTTATGAGCTTCATCCACAGGGTTGCATAGAGTGACAAGTTTGTTCATTTTCACTGAATACTGTATTATACTGTATGGTGGGGGCACGTCATGCACTCTACTGCAGATAGACACCGGAGTCACCTCACTCTTCACTGTTCTAAAAATGCTGCCATGTACAGTTTGGCAGATAGCCTCCAGCATATCTGCACACCTCTCTCGGGGGTAATTTTAGGGAGTGGAATTGTTAGTTCATAAAATAGATTACTCTTCAGTTATACTAGATAATGTCAAACGCGTTTTTAAGTAGTTCTATCATATATACTCCTACCTGCAGTAAGGACTTAATCTGTAGTCCTCTGATTACTAAGGAAACAAAGCATCCACCAGGTCTATAGGCCATGTGAATTTTCCCTTTTGTGAAGTACCTGTCAAGTATTTCATTTCGTCAAGTTTTTTACTGAGCTATTTCTTCAGCCATTTTTTATTTGTAATCAACATAAGCCCTTAGCTAATTTTATGCATTGTAAAAATCATTTCCCATTGTGTGGCATGTTTTTTTAGAATATTTGCCTTTGGATGAAAATGGGTTCTTAGTTATAATAAAGTCAAATTTATCAATTATTTCCCTTTACAGTTACCTTTTATGGTAGTAATTTCTATGTCTTGTATAAGAAATTTTTCCCTACCTCAAAATCATGAATATATTCTATGTTGGCTTCTAAAAAGTTTTATAATTTTGCCTTTCACATTTAGGTCTGTAATCTTCCTGGGGGTAGATTTTGCTCAGAGCATAAAGGTGCACAAGTTTTACAGTTTGTGAGATTTTTCAGGAACACATACAAGGTCTGACAATGAAATGAAGTCTGAGAATTCATCCTAGAAAAAGTGCTACATACTAGGTCCTGATAAAAAGCACATAATGGAAGCCAGTAATTATATGATGAATAATAATGTTCAAAGACGTAGCAAAATAAAAACTGTAAAAGGAAATGCCAAGAGCTATGGTGGATTGCTGTGTGATGGGATGGTGCAGGGCATGTGGAGAGAGAAGGCAGGCCCTTGAGGATGGCAAGCCTCACCCAGTGAATCACCATCCTGCCCCCTCAGGCTGTTAGGAATAATAGAGCAGGCTGGGCAGGGGCCTGGAGGTGGAGGAAGCTTTGTCTAATCTGCGATGTCTCATTATTTTCCCCCTGTCCCTGCCACTCCACTGCAGCCCTGTAAAACATCAGGCAAGCCTCTTCAATACTCACTCCCTGCCTGTTCTATTCCTCATCCATAACATGGAGAGAACAGACTGGCTCGAAAAGGGCCTCTAAGGACATTGTAACACTGTCAAAAAACCTTAATACACCCATGCTTCCTGTTTTGTAAAGTCAGCACTACACATCTCAGAAGACGAAAGTCATTTATCTTTCTAGCTCAGCTGAGGAACTGGAGTCTATTGCCCACAGATTCCCACCTGACGTCCTAGCCCCGCAAAGACACTCAAAGCAGCACTTCATGCTACATAGAATGAAATGAAAGGTAACTCATTAGAACTGTGTGCCCTTGTTTGCCATTCACAACATCAGCATACTAGTGCATTTTGAATTGATCTTAAAAAGGTGTTAAAAGTTATAAATTGTGCTTGCTCACTACCTGAAATTATTTCAGAGGATATTCTTGGGGATAAGAATATGTTAAAAGCTGGATAACCACTGCCAAGAGGTTGCATGTTAACTTGAAGTTTGTAGTCTCACTGTACTTAGGCCAAATTGGTTCAAGCTAATACAAGATTGCTTAGGTCCCATCTCAGAAGGTTCTGATTCAGTAAGTCTGAGGGGGCCCAGGAACTTAGATTTCTAACAAGCTCTCTGCTGATGCTGCTGACCAGGACACCATACTCTGAGACCTATTGATTTTAAATAATGTACACCTGGAATGATCACTATTATTACCAGCTGTTTTTATTTAATAATTGATAGATGCATCTTATATTGATTCCCTATCTTCCCCTCTTGAAGATTTATTTCCAAATGTCTTTGTAATTTGAAAACAGGCAGGAATTATCGAGACTCAAAAGAGCAGACTTTCACTTTTAGATTCAAATGATCACCATCTTACTTCATTTATCATTGTGCCTCAATTGACTCAACTGTGAAATGGGGACGATAGAGGAATTTAATGAGATAATATAAATAAATACCAATGAAAGATTATCAAGTCATTTTTAAGTACTTGATAAATGTTATCTATTCATCTTATTGCAATTATCCTCACTGATTTTCTGTTCACTGTTGGGAAAACTTATTCAAATTTGCTACATGTTATATATTACTGGCGTATGTATAAAATCTTATCTGCTTATGGTAAATGTTCCAGAGCTCCAATGGATTCAATAAACTGGAGCGCAAAATGGGAGATGATGTCAAAGATCCAGGTTCTAATCCCAGTGCGGCCACTAAATTGCTACATGACTCTGGACTCATTTAACCGGAGTCTTAATTTCTACTTCTGAAGAAGCTTACCTTGGATATGAAGATCAAATGAGATAATGCAATGAATTTTTTAAAGTGCTACAGTATTTCTGTTAAGAAATCTCTCTATTTGGGAACAGTTCCCAACATATTAACAAGATAAATGGTGAAGGCCCCTGTACTTATATCCTTAAATGACAGTGCAATGATCTGAATCACCACATAAGTTATTTAGTGAATATTCTCCAATGCCACCAAGTCATAACTGTTTTAAAAATACTATGAACAGAAATATTTAATATTCCTTCAAAACAAAAGAAAAAAAATAGCCACAAAAGTAACATCAGGTATTTACTGTGTGGCAGCTGCTAAAATCCTCACTCCATGCCTTTAGCATAATATTTATTTTGATGTAGAACCCTTCCATTGGTTCTGGGATATTTAGTATAAATCCAATGCCTATACACACGTGTATAAATAACTGGAATGGTAATTTTCATTTCTAGTTTCTAACACTCTAGGACATACCTATGTTCTTATATAGTTGTATAATACAGTTCAGAAGTTTTTAAATCTTAAGTTACTGAAAAGGAAACTGTGGGGAGGAACTATAGTTCATAGTTTAACATTTTCTTTGTAGATTTCAATTAATCACTTCTTTTTGTAGGACCAAACAAAAGTTCGCCACTTACTTTTGTACCAATTGCTTAACAACATGAAAATACACAAGCTAAATCTTTGATAACACTCTTTGCAGAATGTCTCCTAATGAAATCTAGGAAATAATGTAGTAAAACTCATTTTTGTAAGGATTACACTCCTGAAAAGCAAGTGTATAGACATTTTCAAATAAGATGTCATTTTAAACACATCAGTGATACTCTCCATTTCAAAGAAATTCAATTATGAAATTTCTTACAAAGTTTACCTTAATGACAATATCCTAGTTTACTAATGTGCAAGTTTTTATTTTCATGTATTTCGTTTTCTCAATGTAGGAGGTATAAACATTCTACAAGAAACTGCAGACCTTCATTTAAAATACTAAATGGCACCTACATATGTAAATGCTGTTGACTAAAAGAAAGGCACATAAAAATAATTTGTATCAATTACTATGTTTTAACATAGTAATATGTTTTAACATAGTTCATTAAAATTTTAAGAACTAGTTTTAAAATGTGGGTAGTATGAAACAGAGAAGAACAAAGAGAACCCCATTCTGTAGAGGGTTTCTAATACCCATTGTTAAAAACTGAAAGGTATATAAATGTGAATTGCATGTATGTCTTCTTTTCTATCTGTTTAGCATTGACATACTCAATTACAAACAACTTTTAATATGCACTTGCTCTATAGAGCTCCCAGAAAACATGCTAGATCTAATTGCATAGGCATAACACATGTGTATCCTTCTGCTGCAGCCTATGCAGGTATGGTTAACAACACGGGGCACCCATCCTCTATTCTCATCCCAGCACATCCCAAAAGGGCTTGTGTGAAGGGCAGACACAACAGAACAGAATACGTGTACAAAAGACTCCATTTTTATATAATCAAGACTCTATCAAAGGACACTTTCGGAATATGAGAGAAAGTCAAATCCTGCTAAATTTAAAGGCTAACACATACAGGTATGCAACAGAAAACTGGGGAATTCAGATTACAGGCCTTATGAGAGCTGCTCACGAAGTTTTCAGTTATTTTCACTGTTGCGCATACCGAATAAAAAACGTAAAAGCCGCTCACTTATAGCTGTTCATGCCTCCACTTAATGCTGATGTACTCAGCCTTGTGAGATAGCTGAACAGTCCAGAACATCAAATCAACGTGTTAAAGGTTTATAGCTATGAAATTTTCAGTTGGTAAAAGTATTTACAAAACTATGGGTAGAAAAGAATAGCCTTGTAGCTTGAATTAGAAAAGTCTAAATAACATCACTATGCAGAGCTCACAGCACATAGGAGCCCGTATATTTCTGTCAAATGAACAAACACTGGGGAAGCTGAGATGACTCAGTGGGTTGAGCGCTTGCTTTGCAGCCCCAGAGTCCGAGGATCGAATCCCAGCCCTGGGCGTGTGCAGGCCCATATGCCGAACTGGGGTGTGTCCCCAGTTTGGTTCTCACCGGGGTGAGCTTCCCATGTGAAAGGCCCCTGGTTTGGTTCTTGCCCCAGGTGTGCTTCCCATGCAGGAGGCCCCTGGCCCAGTTCCTGTCCCACACAGCCCCGCGTCCACCTGTGGAATGAAACTATATCGAAAACTGATGATGTAAAACTATGGACACTGCTCTAAGCCCTCGCCCCTCTCTGTCTCTGTCAAAAACAGTAAAAATAGCATTAAGTGCTCTTTTAATATAAGTATCAGAATTTTTCTGTAGTAACTAAGGCAGAGAAATATAGAAAAATTTAAAACACATTTTCAGAATTATAGCAATCTGTAGAGACAAATAAATTAGATTCCTATACACTGAAATGAAGTATCTTTATAGTAATTTCAATTACTCAAAATCTAGATTGGAACTTCATTTCTTTTATAGCTAGTTTCACTTTCACCAAGGAAATTCCTAATTTATCGAAATAGTTTCCTAATACTACAAAACCAAGCCAAACTATATATTTTTTAAGAGTAAAAAAAAATTTTTCAGAATAAAAATTAAGCAAAATCTCTAACTATAAACAAAAACAGACAAAAACACAATTGAAGCTAATTTAAAATGCTATTAGAAATATACATGAAAAATTACCTTTTATAATATTTTACAGGCAAAAAGAAGTAAAGGAGAAGCATACTGGCTCTCCTTTTTGAAGACTTTGTTTAAAAAACACTATTTCTGAATAGATAGACATGATTTTTTAAAATCTCTTTTCTTTCTTTTCACTTAGATTGGCAGAATGAGAGAGACACTGAAGGGCAGCAGATTAAAAAAAAAAAAAAAAAAGACAATGAGGACATCGTTCCCCTACAACTACAGGTCTATTAACAGGGTAGAACTATTATTTACATCGTTTTCTTTCATTTCATTCGTCTTTAGAGTTGTAGGTAGTCATTGACATAACAAAATGATTAACATATTAAAACTGTAATAACATACTGTTCAAAGTAATATAGTTTCTTAGAGTATTAATTTAAAAAATCATAAAATGAGTAATCATAGATAAAATATTAGATATATGGTACAACAGCCCCGTTTATTTGGTCTCAACGAATAAGGTATGTTCATAACATAAATGGGTCATCATACAGTGACAATTAGATCCCTGTAAGAAATAACTCAGAGAAAAGGTACTTATAAGTGACTGACATTTTGGGTGTAAAAAGCAATGAATGGTTAAAGTCATTACACGACAGCGCTGTTCTCTGCAATTCAGGCGTTACTGGATAGTTACCTCAACAATGTCGGAGTTGGTTCTGCTTTCGTGCGGCTCGTTATACTCTGTGTACTTGAGAAGAACTTTGTCCATGTCAGTGCTGGCATACTGGAACAGCTTGTTAGAGCTGTTGAAAATGATGAGTGCTATTTCACAGTCACAGAGCACACTGAGTTCATAGGCTTTCTTCATTAACCCAAACTTTCTCTTTGTAAAAGTGACCTAGACAATCCAAGAAAAAATAGTGCATGTTATTAAAAGCATAGTGGGACTGGAATTTAGGCTATCTGAAGATGAGGACTCTTAATGCCGAGTCAGACTTTGAAGATGGAATAGGTTCCGAGCTTCATGTTCCACACGAGCCTCTTCCTTCCCTACATACATGCACAAGGACAGTCCTGACCATGATTCCCTTACCATGCAGCTTACAATGGTAACCATAAGAAATCCCAAGTCTCACCTCAAATAACCCATCATGACGCAGACTCTTCCCTAAACAACTACGCACACCCACTAATCTTAACTCATTCTCCTTCACCCAAGTCCTTTTATTGCACCCACTCAAATTCAGTCTCGGAACAGCTAATTCCCTAATGTCCTTTTAAATGTTTCTTTCTCTAACTGAAACCTATCACCTGAATTCTTCTCAAATAGAGACTGATTTTTGTTTTTCATTTTTAAATACTACATCTCCTATGCTCAATGGCCTGGAAGATATGTCCTTTCACTTCCTAGTCTCTCTTCCAAATTATTTTCCTTCCTTTCTCTTCAAAAACCCTACATATTTTTAAACTCATGTCATGAAGTTTATACCACCCAATAACTCTCCTTGTGGTACCCACCTAGTGACCCACTGGTCACTGTCCCTTTTGCACTGATAAGTATCACCTAACCACTTCTCTTTCTAGCCTTGTTCTTATCTCTGGTAACTTCAGCATCTGAGGAAAGTCACTGCAAATATTGACTTGTAAATTTCCTTATCTCCCAACTTCCAAATGATCAATCTCTACCACATGTCAAGAATCCACTCCTGAAGTCATGCCTTTAACTCTGCCATCACAGATAATCACATCACCTCCAAAACCCAATTTCATGCATTCCACACTGACGGCCTTCTATCCACTTCTCCTATGTTGTATGATCTCTTCAGAAGTTCTTTAACCTGTATGTGGTCCCCCGATCATTGACTACCTGTTCTCATGTCCTTTCTTCCTTCTGTAGACTCCATGATCCATCACTATTTGCAGTCCCTTTGCAAACACACATCACACCTTTACCTTTCTTTCACTAGCATACTTGGCTGGTACAACCCCAACCAAGGAGTGACCTCTTATACATATACCCAATTATCTATGTATTGTCGTTATCCAAGTAGCCCACACTCCTCCTGAGAATGTGTGCACGCACACACACAACCCCCGCCCCTGGTGTTTCTGAACTGAAGACCATAAATCTCAACTAACACTCAGCACTGCCTGACAATCATAACTTGGCCTGTCTTATTAGCCCACTCTCCAAGTAAACTATTTCCCACCTTCTCTCCCTCAAATCTACTCTCTGCTCATAACACTGCCTCAAACCACTGAGAAAACAGAAATAGGCAGGGACTATCTTACTTCCCCCATCACCAAATCTATCAGTTTAAACACTTCACTTGTACCTCTTCACACACTCTTCCTTCATGGCTGTTAATGATGACAATTTTTGTTCCTATTCCTTTCCATATACTCCCTTGTCTTCCCCAACTCTCTCTACCAGATCAAAGATCAGAAGTATATTAAACATGTTCTAGAATCTCCTGATTCCACATTACTCCTCAAGTTACCACCCTTTCCTTCTCTTTGCTCTACCACTTGAGAGTAAAAATGTTTGAATAAAACATCTGTAGTTGTTTAAATTTCTCACCACTTATCCTCTCTTCAGTCTACTGCAATCAGACTTCCATTTCCCACGTCCCACTGAGACCATCAATATCATCAATAGCCTTCAATTCATGTGATCAGTCAGTGGTCACTTTTTCGTTCTTATCTGACTCTGTAATCCTAGCAGCTTTTGACAAAGTTGACCACATTCTAATTCTTCACTTTCTTTTCTAGGCATTTATGATACAACACTGTCCTGCTTTTCCTCCTACTTCAGTGACTGCTTTTTCTCAGTCTTTAGAGCTTATATCCTCTTCCTCTGCTCCACCTCTATGTATAGAGCTTTAGACTGGGGTTTCTTCCCCTCTTTACCCTTATAGACCTTGCATCCAGCTTCATGATTTTTAAAAACAACAAAATGTTCTTTTCACAGTCTTCTCTATTTCAGAAAATGGCACCATTATCCATTCAAGCAAAACCAAATTAAAAAATATAATCTGAGTTATCCTTGATCCCTCTTACCCCAATAATCTACCCTACCCAAGCCATTAGCAAATTGTCAACTCTACCTCCAAGCATATCTCAAAGCTATCCACTTCTATCTACACCATTACCACCCTATGCTAACTTACAGCATCTCTTACAGATATTATTTATATAATCATCTTGTTGGGTTTCCTGCTTCAATAGCCTATAGTAATATTTGCCACAATATTTTTAAACATAAATCAAAATGTGTTGGTGGGAGTTTATTTTTCACTGCACTGAAAGTAATATCCAAACTTGATAAGCAAACAAAATAAATTATCTGGCCTCAATCTCTCTATCTGACCTTATTTTCCATCACTCCCATTACCTTGATTACTAAGAATTCTTCCTATTAATGTGAATATTTGTTTACAAAGTTTTATAAATTTTGGTAATATGAATTTTTGTATTGAAATAGTTTTATACATTTTGGTACAAGAAACACATTACATACTTAATTTTATATATTATAAAATTTTAATAACTTTCAAATATCAGTATTAATAAAGCTATTTTAGTATTGGCCAAAATAAATACCGGTACAATTTTTATTTTTAAATTGGCATTTTACTCCAGGATTACAATCATTATAAAGGAAAACACATAGAGCTGAAGGCCTACCCTATAAAATTCAGTCTCTCTATAAATTGAGACCTACTTTGTTTTAACCTAACCAATTTTTCTGATTTTGTACCAAATCTGGGATTCATCAAATATAATTCTCTGAATTCAGGAAGGTTGCCTGCACTATCTCTAAAAGACCTCCTATATTTTAAATCCTAAGTACTTGCAACAATTTTCACATGATATATATTTAGGCATATATTTCATTGTTGAATTTAAAAGTCCATGAGAGACTTCTGGTTTTTGGTCCAGCACACAAGGAGTTTGGAAGTTGCCAGTCCAGTCTAACAACAAGTAAAAAGCTGAATAACTGAAAATCAACAACTCTTCTTAGACCCCGCCAGACAACTGAGGTCACAGGGCAAGTTCTGCTCCCCAAATTGGTAAGACAGGCAAATACTAAGAATCATAAAGTACTAGAACCAAGAACAGAAAGCTCCACAGGAATCAGTACCAGAGGAAGGAAAACCTGAACTATAACTGATGAACTGCTGGAGGCTCAGTGTGGACAAGTATAAAAGTTAAAAAGTCCAGGGGGCCTAGTCTGAGGGGGTCATGCCTATACTTTTGTGAGTTTTATGTCCCTCGGGTCCTCTATCAGGTCCTCACAGTAAGGATCAGAGAAAATCCCCTTGTGTTCCCAGCAAGGAGAAGGCAAAATATGCCAGAATACTTGTTCTTAACAAGGCCTACTGTTAAAGACAAACAATTTTACCAGAGCCTAGCTTACACAGGTTTTATCAAAGTCTCACTGCCCTGGGGGAAGGGATGACCCAACACCAGTTCCCTCTGGCTATCCTGTCTCACCTGAAGCTGGCTGGGGACCGCAGAGCACTTATAGGTACACAGCCAACAGGCCCAGGTTCCTAATCATAGGAACTCAGACCACTTCTGCTCTACCCACACCTCATCGCTTCACCAAAGGCCTACCTACTGCAGTTCCTTTTACCTAGTAGTACATCATGTCTGACCTTCAAGAAAAATTACCAGGCATATTAAAGGGTAAGAAACAGTTTGAAGATATGGAGCAAGCATCAGAAGCAGAGTCAGATATGGCAGGAAATGTTGGAATTATCAGACTAGCAATTCAAAATAACTATGATTAACAGGCTAAGGGCTCTATTGGAAGGAGTAGACAACATGCAAGAACAGGTAAGAAGAGAGATAAAAATTCTAAAAAAAAAGAATATTTTTAAAAGGCCAGCAGTAAACAACACTAACATAAACGAAGAATTGTCTTTGATGGGCTCATTAGCAGGCTGGAAACTGAGAGCTTGAGGACATGTCAACATAAACTGTGAATACCAGAAGAAAGAGAAATAGAGATGAAATATTTGAATCAATAACATTTGGGAATTTCCCCAAATTACTGTCAGACACTGAACCACAGATCCAGGAAACTCAGAGAACACCAAGCAGGATGAATGCAAACAAACAAACCCCTCAAAACCCAAAAACAATACCTAGACAAATAATATATAAACTATGGAAAGTCAAATATAAAAAAAAATGTTTGAAAAGCAGAGGGGATAAACAACTCACCTACAGAAGTGCAAATATAAAGATTGCATACAATCTCTCCTCATAAACCACGCAAGGAAGGAGAGAAGAGTAACATATTGCAAGTGCTGGAGGGAGGGGGAAGCAACCAACCTACAATGCTACGTCTTGAGAAATTATACTTCAAAAGAAATAAAGACTTTCTCAGACAAACAAAAACTGATAGAATCCAGTGCCAGTAGACTTGTTGTGAAAGCAATGTTAAAAAAAATTCTTCAGAGAGAAGGAACATAATACAGATCAGAAACTCACATCTACATAAAGAAAGGAAGAGTGTCAGACAAGGAATAAGTGAAGGTAAATTAGAAACCTCTATTTTTGTTATTCTTAAATGACTTAACAGGTAACAGTTTGTTCAACATAGTAACAACAATGTATTACATGAGTATAGCTTATGTAACAGTGGAATGAATGACAGCGATGACACAAGGGTAGAAAGGAGGTATTAGGAAAAATTTGTTATAAGGTAATTGTACTACATGCGAATCTTACAGTGTTATTTGAAAGCACCCTTGAATTAGTTGCAAATGTATATTGCAACGTCTAGGGCAACCATTAAGAAGAGTACAAATTAGTGTAACTGACATGCTAAGAAAGGAGAGAAAATGGAATCATATATAATGCTCAATTAAAACCATAAAAAGCAGAAAAAATGTAAGACAAAAACAGGGACAAAGAACAAGGGCAACAAATAAAACACAAACATGGTAGATACTAATCCAACTACATTAACGATTACTTTAAAAGCCAATGGTCTAAATACACCAACTAACAAAGATGGTCAATGGATCAAAAAACAATATCCAACCATGTATGTTGTCTACAAGAAATTCACTTTCAATATAAAGACACATGTAGAGTAAAAGGGATGAAGAAACATACACTCTCCTAATACCAATCAAAAGAAAACTGAAGTAGCTATATTAATTTCAGACAGAGCAGATTTCAGAGCAAGGAAAATTATGATAAAGGGGTCAATTCTCCAGGGAGACATAACAGTTCATAATGTTATGAACCTATAACATTAATAACAACAGAATGTCAAAATATGTGAGGCAAACTGGTAGACTTCCAGGAGAAATAGATGAATTCATTATTATAGTAGGAGACTATAATACCCCTCTATCAAAAATGTTGGAGATCAGATCCAATAGGCAGAAAATCAGTGAGCACATAATTGAACTCAATAGTATCTTCAATCAACTGAATACAGTTGACACCTACTTCATTCAACAACAGCAGCATACACATTCCTCTTAAGCTCACATGGAATGTGGACTAAGACTACATTCTCAGCCATAAAGCATAGCGTAACATATTTATAAGAATAGAAATCTTACAATGTATGCTCTTGGATGACAATGGAATTAAAGAAATCAAAATAGATAGGTGGAAAGTTCCAAAATACTTGTAAATTAAACAGCACACTTATAAGTAACAGAGGTCAAAAAATAAATCTCAAGATAACTTAACAACTATTTTGAACTTAATGTAAATAAAAATACAACATCAAAATTTGTGGGATGCACTAAAAGTACCACCTAGAAGGAAAATTATAGCATTGAATGCATACACTGGCAAGGAAGAAAAATCTAAAATCAATAACTAAGCTGCCACCTTGAAAAATTAGGGAGAAAAGGGAAAATTAAATACAAAGTAAACAAAAGTGGGGAAGCCGGGATGGCTCAGTGGGTTAAGCGCTCACTTTGCAGTGCCGGGGACCGGGGATTGAATCCCGACCCTGGCCCCTGCGGACCCATATGCTGAACTGGGGAGTGCCCCCAGTTCAGTTCTCTCTGTCTCTGTATCTCTCTCTCTCTGTCAAAAATAAAAATGAATAAAAATATATTTTAAAAAAAAACAAAAACAAAAGAAATAAAAATCAGAGCAGAAATCAATGAAATTGAAAATAGGAAATCAATAGAAAAAAATAATTCAACAAAACAAAAAACTGGTTCTTTGAAAAAAATCAATAAAATCAATAACCCTAGCTAGGCTAAGAAAAAAAGGGGAGGCTGGGATAGCTCAGCAGTTGAGTGCATGCCTTGCAATCACAAGGTCTGCGGTTCGAGTCCCAGCTCTGGCCCATGCAACACCCCCAATATGCTGAACTATGGCACAACTGGTAACTGCTGAGATGGCTCAGCGGTTCCCACCCTGAGCAGCCCCACATCCACTTGTGTGGAATGAAGCCAGGTCACAACTAATGATGTACAACTATGGAGACTGCTCTGGGCCCTCCCTCTTCCCTCTCTCTATCTCTCAATAAAAAATAAATCTTAAAAAAAAAGGAAAAATAGAAGACACAATTACTAATATCAGAAAGAAAAAGGACATCACACCTCAATTACAGATTCCATAGACATTTAAAACATAAGGAATAATATAATCTAAATGGGGAATCTAGGTGAAGCAGATCAATTCCTTGAAAGATACAATATGCCAAAACTCACAGAAGAAATAAATATAGGCTTATTCAGACGATCTATTATTGAATTAATAATTAACAACCTTCCAAAACAAAAAGCATCAGGCCCAGATGGATTCACTGGTGAATTCTACCAAACATTTAAGAAATTATACCAATACTGAACAGTCTCTTCCAAAAGACAGAAACAGGACCCTCTTATCCGTGGTTTCACTTTCCAAGGTTTTTAGTTACCTGTGTTCTACAGTGGTCTGAAAATATTAGATGAAAAATTCCAGACATAAACAATTCATACGTTTTAGATAGCACACAGTTCTAAGTAACATGATGAACTCTCATGCTGTCCTTCCCAAGACGTGAATCCCCCTTTTGTCCAGCATATCCACACTGTATATACTTCTTGCCTGTTAGTCATTTAGCAGCCTTCTGGGTTATCAGATCCACTGTCATAGTATCTCAATGCCTGTGTTCATAAGACCCTTACAATTTGGCAATTCGGATGTGCCAAAGAGAAGGTTTCTTTAAGTGAAAAGGTATACCGGTATATGTGGTTTCAGGCATCCACTGGAAGCCTTAGAATGTAACCCCCATCCATGGTTAAGGGGCGGACTACATACTGACTACAGCTAAAAATAAGACCATTCTGCCCAGAAGATTAGATATAACAAAATAAGATACAAAGCGGAATACTCCTTTACAGGCAATATTTTGCCTCAACTTTACAGTTTTCAATGAGAAGTTCTTGGCTGTCATACAGAAATTTTTGTTCTAGAAATCAGTTTTATAAGACATCATAAAGTGAAAATCAGCAACAGCCTCCTAATTAGGATACTGTTAATCAGTAATGTTATAATACAAAATATAGTTCATAAATTTCACATGACATACGTAACACAACCTAAAATTAGGCTAAAGAATAATGACTACATAATTACAATTCAATATTCAACTTACATATCTTTTCTGCATTCTTGCCAAAAGCACCTGAGAAGAAATTCAGATACCCTTGCCCCATTTGGCAGTTTGGCAAGAAGCTGACTTAGCAGGTAAATCCAAAGTAGGAGCAGG
>PVKE010037473.1:0-15882 GCA_004027555.1 Craseonycteris thonglongyai
TGTGAGGGGAACTGATACTGAGTGATGGGCACATAATACGATGCATGAATGATGTGAGGTGGACTTGTACATCTGTAAACTGTCTAATTGTTACCAACCAATGTAACCTCATCAAATTTAACAATAAATTAAAATAAATAAATAAATAAATAAATAAATAAAAAAGAAATGGGATATTTACATAGAAAAAAAAAAAAAAATGTTGGCATTTTTGAGGGTCTGAATATTCATGGATCTTTCCAAAGCCTTGATAAAACAGAACTATGGAAAAATCTTTGACATGAACCTTAAGTAAAACTGGTTGGCAGCATCTTTAATTAAATTTTGAAACAGATCAGAATGGGTTTCTCCCCATAAAAATCAGTGAATTGTGCAGAATCAGAACTTAAACTGTACCTTTTCTTAAAGTGTTAAATTAGAATAAACAAGAACATCAATATATTTTTCAAATTCCTAATCTAATGAGTTCAACTTTCTTACTTTCTCTCCATTTCCCATTGAATGTGAAAAAGTTTTATTGTTCGATAACAATCGTTTCAATGTTTCGGCATTGATGCATACCAGAGGACATTGTCAAAGCCAGGAAGATGATGCTACAGTAGAGGGTTGTCCCATTCAACATCATTGCTCATGAGTGCTGCCACTTTATTATCTTGGACAACGCAAAGGTGCCCCTTGTGTTGCTCTCTGCCCACACACTTTTGTGCAGCTCTATCTGACAAAACGGGTTATAGGGTTTGTGATTATGGGATTCTAGACAAATCCTGGAAGCAGAGCAGATTTTGAACATAGCAAGGCTAGAGGCCAATTGTTTTGAGAAGAGTTTTAACTCCAGGCTAACTCTTCTTCCACTCTTCCCACCTCCTAGTCCACGAACAAGTGAACGTAGAAGGTAAAGTTGTTTCTTTCAGAAAGAGGATCCATATTTTAAAGTGATGTGGATGGGGGATTAAGAATCAGAAAACTTGGTTTCCAGTCTTCATTCAGCCTTCTCATACCCTTGAGAGTTCAGGCAACTCAATTATCTCACTGAGTTAGTATTGGCATCAGTAAAGAGGAAATACTGACACCTAGCCTGTCCACGCCAATCTGTAAGAGGAACGAAAGGAGAGGTAACATGATGGTATTTTATCAACTTGTCTATTTTAAAGCCTGGTTGATATGGGGCCCCTCTCTGTCTACTCTGTAAAATGTAAATTAGATTGCCTGATGTCTCTGTAGTCACAGCAGTTCCAAAAAGATTATTTGGACATAGCAATCACCCCTGCAAATTGGGCACTACCACCTTTGGGACACATGAGACCATAAGAAATTTTATTTACTATTTTGTGAATTTATTTTTCATGCAGTTATGTAAAATAAACTTACTCTTTTCCCTCCTCTCATTACTGGCATTAAGCCTTTAAACTCTAAACAAATGTAATGCCTCTATTTAGGAGGTAGATTTGGCTGTGCTTTGGTATGAATATTAATAGAAAGTCCATATGTTTCAAGTCCTTCTGTAAAAAAAAAAAAAAGCACTCAGCCTTCTGTGTAAAACTGTTTTGTTAAATATGTGCTCAATCATTAAAATAAAAAAATAGGGATGCAGGGATAAACTGCAGGCCATCCCTGCAGAGAGGGCTTGGAAAGCAAGCACCACCCCTCTCCCAGTCACCGAATGTGCTAAATAAACAGAGACACTAGAAAGGCAAGGTGGCCGTGGGGTCCGTTATGTTCCTTTGGAAAGGTGAACAGAGACATGGAAAGGATTTCAGAGGGCAGGATGGAGAAAGGGGGAACTTTCAGTCAGATCTTTCTGGGGTGGCTTCATGAGTTAGCACATGCACAGTCCAATTCAAGCCATGATATTCCAAAGTGAAAAATACAGATATCTGGGGTCTTTCCGTTCTTCTGGATTTTTTTAGGCCCCTGCTGGTCTCCCTCATCCCTGACAGGAGGTCATTAAGTCCGAGGAAGTCGGAGTGGCCGGGGTTCTGGAGACCCTCCAGCTCAGCAGCCAGTTCGTTTCCCATAGGAGGGGCTCAGGCCCCGAGATTTGGGTGTAGGACCAGGCTTAGGAAACACAGACATTGGAAAATCTAAAACGAATGCCTTCCCTGTAAACACGTGATAGGCAGGTTTAAAATGTGCTTCACAATATTTTGATTTTTTTTTTTTTCCTGTCAAAAAGGGTGACTATCTGTTCCAAAGGGCAGAACCCCCAGAAGCTGCTGCCTCAGAACAGGCGTCTCCCACTCTGTCTGCAGCTGGAAGGCAGCCATGAGGTGAGCTGTCAGCACCTTCCAGCCAGCGTGCAGCCCGGAGTTTGTTTGTGTGAAGGGAGACTGGTGGGCCCTGGACTCTAGCTTTTGCATTTGGGGGAGGAAGGTGTCTTGGTAAAAACAATAGGAGCTGCCACCTAAAATAAAAGGAACAAATGGCATTCAGTCAGCGCCCAGGTTCCCTTCCAACCCCCAACCCACACACACCCCTGCACATATTTTTTGCTTCTCAGCACTTGCCTGATGTGCCTCCAATGCTGATTTCGAAATGCAGACTGAGAAAGCTCCATGGGACTCTGTCACGTCAGTAAGCACTTTCGTCTCCCTTTTGAAGCCAAGGGGAGCCAGACAGAAAGCGTGTTAAATGAGACAGGAGGAGAAAGGAGACCCCCCCACCACCACCCCAGGCCTGAGTGACGGCCCCTGAGGTACACATCACGTCAGAGGCAGAAGAACTGCCCCAGGGATCTGGGTGACCCACAGGCTTCCCGGGGCTCCTGCCCCCATTATCAGCTTCTCCCCTGCTTCTGCCTAAACTATCAGAGCCTTCAGCAGGCTGGACATCAGAGCTGTGCACACAGCGGATTCCTGTTTGATTAAAAAGGAGGCTGGCAGCCTTCCCCACCTTCTTGTCTACTGCGCCTGTTGGCAGATAATCCTGGCCAGCACGCACCCTGCAGATCACGGCGGGTCACTGAACATCCTTCTACCCCTGTTTGCTGCCTCAAGTCCCCCATTTGTTTCCACCCCCCAACACATACATTTTTTTTTTTTTAAGATTAGAAGGAAATTAACTTGTACTCATAACTCAAAGGATAAAGCACTTGTAAGTGTGATGTCCAATCAATTTTTTTGGCTTCACCTTCTGATAGTTTGTGATGATTTGAGCTTTATTTTTGTAGTATAAAAAGCACCTATTTGTGTCTCAGCATTTCTTGATAAAGGACTTGCAAAGCAAATTGTTATTTCCGCTTGGATAGGTAAATGTAAGGGGCCAGCCTTTAGTATAAGAGACAAATATTTAGTGCCCACTGTTTGCTAGCCCCTAGGTTAAAACTCTGGAGACACAAATGGAAAGGTATACACCTGCCTACTATAAACTTAAATCAGGGGTATCCAACCTTTTGGCTTCCCTGGGCCACATTGGAAGAAGAAGAATTGTCTTGGGCCAAACATAAAATTAAAACTAGTGACAGCTGATGAGCTAAAAAAAAAAATTTTTTTTCATAATGTTTTAAGAAAGCTTACAAATTTGTGTTGGGCTGCATTCAAAGCCATCCTGGGCCGCACGCAGCACACGCGTGGGCTGTGGGTTAGACAAGCTTGTCTTAGATTACTCGCAAAGTTCCACATTATGAGAGAGCACAAACAATTTTAATCAGTGTTCAATTTCCAAGTGACACTTTTTTTAGAGAGAGAGGGTAGCTGAGTACCTGTATAAATCTCTACAAGTTTTGGTGATCTAAACATTTAGAAAAAAAAGAACACATCTACATTCCCCAACTATAAGTGTTAAGATTTCACAGCACTTAGGGTCGAGTACATGATATATATGAGGGCTTTCTGGGAAAAAATCCAGCCATTAATGCCTCTATTTCTCATATTATGTGCCTGGATACTTTCTGGACAGCCCTCGTATATTTCTTAGATATGAACTGTGAAATGTGGAACAAAGCCGAACTCTATGAGATACGTGATGTAGCCAAGAAACTAGAAGAACGGAAAAGTGGAGAGCAAAGCCTTGGTGTTACCTTGTGGGTGGGTAGAGGGGATTGGGTACAGAGTTAATGAGAAAATCCAAGAAAGCAACAATGTGGCCAACCAAAATAGAGTGAAAGATCAGTGATCTTCAGAGTGGAGTGTAAAAATACTATAAAATAGATCTTCTGCTTATATTATGCTTAGTTTAAAAGTCATTAAACTTTATGAATATTTAACAAATAGATTTTCAGTAGTACATGTGTATACTATATATACATATGTGTATGTGTATAGTAAATGCTTACTCAAACATTTATTAATAGGCTACATTAGCAAAAAATGTGAATAGGCCACTGATGAATAAGAATACATAAAGATAAAAGTAAAGGTCAAAAAAAGCATGTTCCAAATTGTAAGGTGAGAATAGAGTAAGAAAATAAACATCAAAGGTTAATAGGTGTGAGAATAGAATCCAAACCAGTGTCCGAAGATGGTCACTAAGTATTTCCCCTCTCTCTCTCTGTATGCACATGCTGTTCTGTCCTTCAAGAGGCGCACTGCACTTCTCCATTTGAATCAGGGCTGGCTTTGTGACTTTCTTTCACTAATAGAAAATGGCAGAAGTGTGACATCTAGGACGTGCATGCCCAGGCTGTTAGAGGATTGGCTGCTTCCACTTTTTCCCTCTGGGAAGCCAGCCACAATGCGTGGAATCTGACTGCCTGAGATTGAGCTGCAGGGAAGCTTAGGTTAGTCACCCGGGTAGAGAGAAGTCACATTGGGTGGGGGGGACAGTGAGGCACCAGATGCGTGTGTGAAGCCCCCTTGTATTTCCCAGCCCTGCCAGCCATCAACGGAATGGAACTGAGTGAGTGAGTGACCCAGTCCACAACACAGGGAGCAGGAGAGCCCCACCGAATCCTCCCTGAACTTCAAACCCACAGAACTGTGAAAAAAGGGAATTATTGTTTTAAGCCACTGAGTTTTAGAGTATAGTTTGTTCTACAACAAGGGATAATAAAACAGTCATATCTTACAGTACAGGCATTAGCCCTGCAAACAAACATTTTTACCAAGACTCCTCTGTTTTCATGTTACCACCTTAGACAGGAGAAACAAAATATCTGATGGCCGAGTGTAAGTAGTCAGTGAAATCCCAGGGCTAGGAAAAGCTCAGAAGACATGAAACAGCACAACAAATTAGAGTATTGTTTTAAAAGAAAAATTTGCAGATGGTACGTAACAGTAAGGGATTTGTATATTTTACAATAACCAGGAATCTAAGCACAGGCAATTATTTTGCCACTTCCTTTTGTTAAAAGTTTTATGCCTTCAAGCCTTTGTGGTGGTTTCTTTTGTTTACATACCGGTAGGCCAGTTTGTCTATTATGTACTTCCTTCTTATAGTTGGGCTATAAGCCTAGGAACTACATTTCCCAGCATCCTTTGCCAGCAGTTTCAAGTCATGCTGACAAGCAGAGGTACTTGCATGAGATTTGGAAGGGAGAAGTAAAAGCCACATTATTGCTCCTCTGTCAGATGTGAGCAGATGTGTGGGTTTCAGCAGATATCAGTGTATGTATGAGCTCCTAGACATTTCCCTGTGAATCATCCACCTCAGTGCTGGAAACAGGTGATATCACCACCAGCAGTATCCTACAGTCCCTGAAACTTCCTGCTCTAAAAAGCTAGCAGTGAACTTGAAAGCTTGTGGCTTTTCCTGACCTTACCCTCCTCTAGCCCTTCCAGGATTTTATATGCAGTCAATTCCTTGCATTGAATTCCTTTTCTGCCTGAAATACCCAGAATGGTTTCTGTTTTTTCTTTACTAGTAACTATTACATAAGTTTAAATCTCATTTTTTAGTAAAAGTCAAGAAAAAAATAGAATTTACTTCTTTCTGTCCTTCTCTCTTTTTCTCTCTTTCTTTTCCTCCCTTCCTTTCTCTCTGTCTCTGTCTCTATCTCTATCTCTATCTCTATCTTTATCTCTACCTTTTTCTCTTTCACAAATAACTATAGATCTCTTCCATAACATTTTAAATCAGAAGTGTCCAACATTTTGGCTTCCCCAAGCCACATTAGAAAAAGAATTGTTTTGGACCATACATAAATTATACTAACACTAATGATAGCTGATGAGTTTAAAAAATATCTATATATCCACAAAGAAATATCATGTTTGAAGAAAGTTTATGAATTTGTGTTGGGCCACATTTAAAGCTTTCTTGGGGTGCATGCAGCCCGGGGGCTGCTGGTTGGACAAGCTTGTTTTAAATATAAACATATTCACAGAACGGCATAGAGTGAGGAGCATATGGAGATTGTAGGAGGGCTGTCCAGAAAAAATCCAGCCATTGTCAGTATAATGAGAACAGTTACATAGATGGATTTTTTCTAGAGCACCCTGGTGTATGCATAGAATGGGAAGAGGAAATAATAAAAGGTGTAGTTGATGTTCTAGGGCAGGGGGAAATTAGTATTTTTTCCTTGTAATTAACCAAAGACAGTTTTATAGGTAGGGTCATAGTCACCAGATTTAGCAAACAACAACAGGACACCTAGGACATGCTCATCTCCTACTCCCTGGAACCTGTGGACATGTTACTGTCCATGGAAGAAAGGACTTTCAGGTGTGATGAAGCGTGTGGGTCTGGAAATGGAGAATCTCCTGGATCATTCATCTGGACCCAATCTAATAAAATGAGTTCTTCACATGGAGAATTTGCCAACAGCAGTCAGGGAGCAGTGACTTGGGAAGAAGGCTCGGAGAACTGCAACGCTGCTCCCTTGGAAGATGGAAGATGAAGGCTGTGCCCCCAAAATTTGGGTGACTTCAGGAGCTGCAAAAGGTACGAAAACGAATTGTCTTCTGGAGTCTCCAGCAGGCGTGTAGGCCTGCTGACACCACGGTTCTAGCCAGTGAGAACTGTGATGAACATCTCACCTCTAGAGCAGTAAGGTCATACATTTTAAACTACTAAGTTTGTGATAATTTGCTATAGCAGCAATAGAAAATTAATACAGACAACAGATAATTATTGAGTACAGATGGCCTATCCAATATTTAGGACATACTTAGACTAAAAGCTATTTTTGTCTTGAAATTAAAATTTAACTGAGTCCTGTACTTTGCCTGTCAATTCTATTTATAGAAAAGTAGGATTATGGAGCTCTTTCATGTCTCTGCCTAGAAACCTATATCAATTTTGTGCAAAACACTTAAAATAGACGATTTACTTATTCTCTTTCATTTAATCCTCACAACTCTTTGGTGGAGGCATTGTTATCACTATTTTAAAAATGAGGTAACTGAGTCTATGCACAATTAAACAGTTTGTTTAACGCACATTTTAGGCCGTGGGGGAGAGGAGGGGAAGTCGGGTCTGGCGGATTTCAAGGCCCATTATACTCCGTTATCTCAGGCTAATTTCCAGGCGGTCACTCCATGTCTCCACCTGCTTTCATTGCTGGAGCCCCCAAAAGCTAGCTTCTGCTGCTTACATATCCTCCCCACCCACTCCCTCCTGTAGCCCTGCGATCTGATGTCTGCCCCAACCCCTTATATGCCATCGAAACGGCTTTCTCAAAGGTCATTGATGGCCCCTAATCTGCATCAGTTCTTAGTCATCTTTCTCTTTACTCTTTCTGTAGTATGTGGCTGTGTTATCTTCCCCCACCTCCCACCAAACCTACAGGCTCTGGGCTTTGATGTGATACTGAATCTCCTGCCACTCTTGTTTATTTCTTCTGCTGATGGCTAATTTTATGTATCAACTTGACCAGACTAAAGGTGCCCAGATCGCTGGTACAGCATTCTTTCTTTTTTTTAAAGATTTATCTTATTGTTTTTGACAGAGAGAGAGACAAAGAGAAGGGAGAGGGTCCAGAGCAGCCTCCATAGTGGTACGTCATTAGTTTTTGACATAGTTTCACTCCACAGGTGGGCGCGGGGCCACGCAGAGTGGGAACTGGGCTGGGGGCCTCCACAAAGGAGGGAACCAAACTGGGGTGAGGAGTCCGCTCCAGTTCAGCATATGGGTCTGCATGGGCCAGGGCCAGGACTTGATACTTGGACCCTGGGACTGCAATGCGATCGCTCAACCCGCTGAGCCATGTTGGCTTCCTGTAAAACATGATTTCTAAGCGTGTCTGTGAGGCTGTTTCTGGGAGATGAGCACTTGAATCTGTAGAGTGAGTAAAGATCACACTCACCAGTGCAGGAGGGCATCACCCTCTCTGACGGCCTGAGTAGAACAGCATGACAGGAAGGCTGAGTTGCTCTCTGCTTGAGCCAGGATAGCGTCTGCTTCTGCTGGGGCACATCGGTCCTGCCAGTTCTCGGGCCTCTGGGCTTGGATTGGAGGGGCAGCACCCGAGTTCCCGGGCTTCTACCTCGCAGACAGCAGAGTGTGGGACCTCTCCGCCATCACCATTGTGTAGCCTGTCTATCATAATAAACTTCTATGTATCTATTATCTTTCTCTCTATCCCATTGGTTCTATTTCTCTAGAAAACCCTGACTAGTGTACGTCTGTCTCCTCACCTTTCTCACTCTTCACAACAGCATGGCACAACTCTGGTTCTGTTCTCTCTCATTGTCATTGTTTTTCACTTCAGAACTTCCCTGGAAATGGCGCTTTCATTGCTTCCATTTCTATCTCTGCTGACGACTCCCAAATAGCATCTTTAGTTCCTGCTTCCTCCCCAGCTCTCATCTCACACAGCATTAGCTACCTGCTGGGTAATCCCATCCCAACACTTAATAGCAACCCCCTCCCCCCACATTGGCTCACTTGCATGAAATGCATGGGCACTGTTCACACACAGGTTCTAGCTGATCCATTTTTGACTCTCTGTGCCTTTCCGTAAATGAAGTAGCCTAGTGGTCACTAGATCCCAGGTGGTGTGTTCTTTGCAACATCACTTGCCTTTCTTGCTTCCTCTCTGTAGCTCTGCTCCTGTTCCAGGCCTTAGTTAGGTGTGTCAAAACAGGGACTAAGGACAGCTTTGAATGTGACCCAACACAAATTCTCAAAACACTATGCGATTTTTTTTGTGACCTTTAAAAAAAAGAAAATCTCATGTTGGTGTATTTTATGTGTGGCCCAGAGAAGCCAAAAGGTTGGACAGCCCTGCCTAGATGTAGCCTCCTCTTGCCTCAGAGACCCTTAATGTAGCCGCGCACCTGGGGGATATTACAGCTGCCTGGGCCCCACCCTCAGGGCCAGTCACTCAAAAGGGGGCCTGGGTATGGAGCTTTCGTACATCTTCCCCAGGTGTATTCATTTTCTATGGCTTCTGTAACAAATTTCCACAAAGTTTGTGACTTAAAAAAACAATAGTATTCCATATTTCTGGATGCCAGATGTCTGAAACCAGTTTTACTGGGCCGAAATTAAGGCGTCACACCCTCTGGAAGCTCCAGGAGAGAACCTGTTTCCTTGCCATTTCCATCTTCTAGATGTCTCATTCCTTCATAAATGGTCGTATCCTGTGGCTTTTCCTTCCCCTGCTTCAGCTGTCACAGTGCCTTCTTCCACTTCGTTTCTGTTTTTGTTTTATTGTTTTGACAGAGACAGAGAGAGAGAGAGAGAGAAGGGAAAGGGTCCAGGGCAAGCTCCATAGTTGTACGTCATCAGTTTTTGACATGGTTTCGTTCCACAGAGGTGTGCAGGGGCCGTGCAGGGTAGGAACAGGGCTGGGGGCCTCCCACATGGGAAGTTTACCCGTTTGAGCCAGGGGACGATCCAAGGGGAGCAAAAACCAAACTGGAGGCCTCCCACATGGAAAGTACATGCCAGTTCAGCATTTGGGTTCACACGGGCCAGGGTCAGGATTTGATCCTCCGTCCCTGGGGCTGCAAAGCAGGCACTTAACCTGCTAAGCTATTTGGCTTCACTCTTCTTCCTCTTCTGTCATATTTTCCTCTGCATTCCTCTCATAGGAACACTTGTGATTACATTGAGGGCCCACCTGGATAATGCAGGATAATTGCCCCATCTCAAGATCTTAAAGCACATCAGCAAAGTCTTTCCTGCCATATAAGGAATATTTGCAGGTTCCCAAAGTAAGCCATGAGTATACTGGAGGGCCGTCAGTTGACCTATCATATGAGCTGGTTCTCATTTGCGGATAAACTTAAGAACCACTCGTATAGCCGAACAACTTTCTTCCAGGTTCCTTTCTCCAATCCATCTTGCTCACCCTCTTCCTGAATCACCTTCTCTACTATGGCATGTCCACTGATGAAATGCCAACAAAGCTCTCTTCTGCCTTGAGGATACATTCCAAGCGCCTCACTGTAGAGAATATAACCCAGTGCACACAGGGCTGAAGCCCTGACCAGGTATGTTCTGCCACTCTTCTACATGAACATTTGGCTTCTGGTAAACTGAGTTTCTCAAACTGTGTCTGGCATTCTGACTGGCTTATTTTGTTTGCTCTTTCACTGACAAGTAAGGCTTTTCTCGTCTTCTTATGCTTAGTTAAGATCTTACCTGTGTGTCAAATTGTTAGTTTCCTTAGGCTGCTATAAGAAAGTACCACAGAGTTGGTGGGTTAAAAAACCAATTAGAAATTTATTGTCTCACAAGTCTGGAGGCTAGATGTCCAAACCCAACGTGTCAGCAGGTGGCTTTCCTTCTGAGGGCTGTGAGGGAAGGGTCTGTTCTAGGCCCCTCTCCTTGGCCTGCAAATGACCACCTGCTACCAATGTTTTCATATTCTCTTCTCTCTATGCATTTCTATCACCAAATGTCCCTTTTGTAGGAATATTAATCCTATTGGATGAGAGCCTATAGTTGTGACCTTGTTTTAACTTGATTACCTCTATAAAGAACTTATCTCCAAATAAAGAAAGTTACATTCTGAGGTACAAGAGGTCAAGACTTCAACATATAAATTTGGAGGGGAATACAACTCAACCCATAACTCTAAGCTATCACAGCCCTATTTGGTCTTTAGCTTCTTCTGAAACTTAGGCTGAAGGTCCTGCCTTTGTCAAAATAATACAGCAATTTTTGTTCATTTATTTAGAAAATACATTACTAAACCTTGATTGCATTTCTCGAGTCTGTATGTATTTCTAAATAGAATATGAGCTCCTTGAAGACAGCTATTGTGTTTTATTGATCTCATTATACTCATGACACCTGATATATACTCAATAAATATTAATATTTGACTTCATTTCAGAAAATTGGAAAGAATAATAGTTTGGTGTGGGAAGTGGGTAGAGATTATTCCAATATTAGGAAATGGTCTATAGCATTGGAGAGAATATTTTAATACATTGGAGGGCATTGTAGAGAATGCTTTCCCCGTGGTATGGTACTTAGCAGTTAGGAGCTGATGAAGGGGAAAGAGGAGAGATGAGGGAGAAAGACGAAGAGCAGATCTCTGGATATTCAGACTAATTAATCTAAAAACTGGGTGAGTCAAGGTTAACGGCATTTCGCATCAGCAGCAGCCCCCACTCCCCCGTCTTTACTCTTCAACGATAGTATGGTGTTCTGGAGGACTTATCACGCTGACGCAGGCGTCCTGACTCGGGCACTCTGCCAGTCCTTTGCTGGGTGGCCTTGCATTTCGCCTCCTGGTTTTAGGTTACTATTCTGCTTACTAGGCAGAGCTGCTCTGGTCACATTCACAGAAGCAACGTACAAATTAATGAGTGAGGACTGTCCAGCTGAGCCATTAAAGGGGTGTCTACAGAGGAAGTATTTATCTTCTTAGCAGGTGTCCGGAGGACTAAAACAGGAAAGTCTCCCGTATTAAAAAGAGGCACTGGAGCACAAAAGTGTGTCATCCCTTCAGAGAGGACAACGTCTGAGTTCTATTAAGAAAATGATGAAGCAGGGACTTGAATTGACTGCTATAAAAAGCTCCTTTTACCTTGAAATAGCGTAGAACTTGAACAGCCTGTATCTTGCCCGGATTATCTAGACAAGTGCTTAGGCCTTAGGCCCTCCTGCCCCTTCTGCTCGGCCTGTTCTCACGCGGGGCCACGTGGCTTTCTGTGTCCAGTTGACATTGCTGGACTCCCATTCCCACTTCTTTCGTTCCAGCGTTGTTTCTTGTGTTTGTGCCCAGCAGCTGTCCCTTCCTGGTGTTGATACTGGAGGTGACAGGAACCTACTCAACTTCACTCTGACCTCCCCATGGGTGGGGGCTTGCCCAGACTTCTTTAGCCCCCATGCCGTCTGTCCTTCTCACTTCCTCGCAAGTGGGGCCGGGGCACCCAGGAATGTACCTCCTCTGCTGCAGTCCCCACGTGCTCACCGAGTAGCATGTGGGACTGAGCATCATCTGGCTCTTCTTTCTTGCTGCAGCTGCCACTCAGAGAAGGAAGAAGAGTCTTAAGGCATCCCGTGCTTGCTTGAGTGGGCTGCCCTTCCCTCACAGGACTTGCAGTGTGGGTCAGGCTCGCCCCCGTGCCCTCTAGCACTCCTAGAGCAGCTGGGGGTTATTTTGGCAGTAGGGGCATTAAAGGAACAAGAGTGCAGTTGCCCAGGGCTTTCCTCCCTGTGGGACTGTACAGGAGGTCAGAGGTTCGGGTGGAGTAGGGCAGGCTGAGTCAGCGGCAGGGAAAGGGAGTTGGGCTGCTAGAAGCCTGGCCCACATACCTTCTCAAAGCCCCCTCCATTGATCTTCCCTTTCAGCCTCTCAGTTTATTCCCAAGAGGTCTGGATTACTTCGTGGTAGCCCACCAAGCTGTAAACAACTCTTGATATTTGGCCTTCAAGGACTCATGCAAGCTGTGACCTTCCCTCACCCTATCCTGTGTGGATTTGGAGCACAGTTCCTCTCCCCACTCTCTAATGAAATGACTGACTTACCTTTAACATGCATGTGGTATACTTTCTTTATTGTTCAGGGGTAGACTTACTGCCCCTTCTTGTATTTTTGTATATCTTGGCACTTTCCTCTCGATCAGTGCTGGACGATGGGAATTTAGCAATCTGTAATAGGTTTGTGTGCAAGTACCAGGGAAATCCAAAACTATAGAAACTTAAAAGAACTCAGGAAACATGAGTGGATTTCTCTCATGTCAAGGAGAAGAAAGCAGTGCTGGGCTCGTGTGGTGACTCTCTGCCCAGAGTCCGTAGAAAACAGTTCACTGGGTTGTTCCCTGCATAGTGTGACCTCATGTTCATGATCCAAGGTGGCATCTGCTTCCAGGCAGCAGGAAAGGTGTAATGGTGAAAAAGAAAGGCAAAGACCGTGTGTCTGCCAACTCACATAAGGTTCCCAGAAGCCTCCCTGACAGTTTTGCTTACTTCTCATTGATCAGAACTTAGACACAGGACCACAGTTAGCTGCAAGGGAAGCTGGGTAACATGGCCTGTTTTCAGGACGGTCATGTACTTCCTGAGAATTGTGTCGCTAGGAAAGAAGGTGAGCATGGATAATAGAAGATAATGAGCAGCCTCTGCCACAGAATTTATTCTAAAAATAGATTTTGGGGGTTCCTGGTAGAATGAAAAACACGTGCTTGTAAAAAGCAAACCAAATGATTGCTCCTAGAGTGCAAACCATTACTTATACAAACACCCCAATTTATATAGGGCAATGCTTACATAATGGAATTATATTTTAAGTCAAATGGAGTTCTGCATCAAGAAGATTTTTAACATAGCTTTGTGAATAGTAATGACTTGTTCTGGAATGTTTTCCTTAAGATTGCAATAATCCTCTGAGTCATTAAGTTGGTCAGTGACCTTAAACAGTGCAGCCCAGCACTCAGATGGTGAAATCTCTGAAATCTCTTGGGTCCCAGTTGCCAGACTTATTTCAACCCCGTTCTAGGAAACAATACCCCATGACTACCAACTCTGCTTATTCTGTTACAGAAAAGAAGGCTACTAGGGAAGACTATGACACATGTGTTACAGCAAGGTGTGGGGAACTGTGTATGTTTTGGGGGTACATATACAGGCTGGACATCTGCCTGTGGGAAGCTGATGGAAAACCAGGTGAAATAAAGTGCCTTGTAAAAAATATTTTAGCACCCTCATGAACAAACATATCCATTGGGTGATGGTCTCCATCTCACAGAATTCAAAATAATCTTTTGGGTTTTTAGGTTAACTTTTTAAAGGGGACATATATTTTTGCTTTATTTTGTTATTTTTTTGTTTTTCTGTAAAAAAAAAACAAGAAAGGATTTGTTTCCCCCCCCCCAGCCCCCAGAAATTATAAAGTGTCATGAGGCAGCAGCCTCCAGTTTGCTCTAAAACATGGAAACTTAAAAATACTCTTTGAGTGTTTGTTTCCAGATATATATATTAAGTTAAAAAAAAAGTTGTTTTTTAGAAAGTCATTACTTTTTTATTTTTTTATTTTGTATTATCTAAGGCAGAGAAGTAAATAAGAATTAGGAGCACTTTTTAACAAAAAACAAAAAACAAAAAAATCATTTTACCTGCAATTATCAGGTGCTTTTACAAATCTCATCTTTTCATCATAAGACTGAATTCTCTGCATTCTACTTCTAAATCCCAAAAGGTTATTTTATTAATATGCTTACATAGGAAATCTATTAGCTAGGTCAGGTAGTCCCAGGCAAAAACATAAACTAAGAAGATGTTTTGCAAACATGAATGTGTTCTCCAAGGCGTAGGATTTTTGAGATAATTTTAGCTTTGCATTGTCACATGTTACCATAAGCAGTTCTGGATATTGAACACTTAGCTTGTAATTGAGTGCTGCTACTTAATTTTTATGTCCGAAGTAGCTTTTATGTTTCTTAGAATTGAATACCCTTAGCCAATAGCAAGCAGCCAGGTGGTCCTCGCTCAAAAAGACCTCAGGGTAGCAGTCCACACCATGGTTGTGCACTAACAAGTACGGTGCCCATCTCTGCACTCAGCACACGGAGCAGTTCATAAGCAGCCAGCATGAGCAGTTATGCAAACACATAAAAAGCTTTTTATAAAGTGAAATGTAATGTTGGCCCCTCCGGTATTGCATTTTGGTAGGCAGTTTTAAATGGCTCGTCAACCTAATAAACTGATGGCTAAAATTAATTTTTAACAAAAATAACAATGACTCAACTTATCAAAAGCAAAGGAATCAATAACAAATGAGGTATTAAGCATGCAAATGCATCTTTCTTATCATTAAATCCAATATGGATAATTTAGTTTCAGTGAAAACAAACTCATCTGCTTCATTAAATTATTTTTACTAATTTGAATTTATAAATTTTGGTAAAGTTTTATAACTTACACTTTTTGGGAGGTTTTACAGTGGCTTGAAAGTTGTATACATATGGTCACTACTTGTTTTACTTTGTAATTATTTAAGTAAAAGTATAAAAAAAAATTTTTAACATTGAAAATTTTGAGATTTTTTCTTTTTTAACAAAAAATCCTATAACAAGTTTTTAAAACACAGAAACAGGAGGCTAATTGGTCGTGTTTCCTTTTGTCCACGTTCAGTACTGTTTCCTACCTGAACTTTCAGCCTGCCTGCCCCCATTAGTCAGGAGCTTCCCCCCCATTGAACCCAACACAACTGAGCCTCATTTCTCTCAGTCCTGCTTTCTGCAGTGGAGGCTGACAGACTTTTACCCTAATATATATTAGTGAAATGTCAGAAGGTTAGTCTAGGAAGCAAGGCACAATAAACAAAGCACATGAATTCATATTCAACAGCGGACAGTAAAGATAATACCGGTGGGTGCTATTAGTTGGCAGAGGGCCAATCCTATAGAGCAGGGGTGGCCAACTTTTCTGTATATAAGATCTACTTTTTATCTTAAAAGTGTGTCGCGATCGACTTGTTGTCATAGGCGTAGTCTAAGGGGGAAGAAGGGGTGTGAAATGCATACTATGTTTATACACTGTGTTTCAGTATAAGGTGCATTCCAGCGAGGTATGGGTAGACAAGTAAAATATATGTTCAAAACTATT
>PVKE010037474.1:0-15884 GCA_004027555.1 Craseonycteris thonglongyai
CACCTGTTTTGGTTTACGTATCATTGGCACACCCTAATGTTTGGGGGTCAATGAGAACAAAGACATCAAGCAAGAAATCACCATGGGCCCTCTCCCCAGCTCAGTGCAATGTGACTAAACAAAAACCCCAACATCCCAACTTCTCCTTGGGGAGGAAAAGAGTTGTCCCACATGTCCAATATTCCAACATTTCTGCAGGCTGTCAAAGGGACTGGCTTCTGTCTTACCTGTCTTGAAGCACTGAAAGGACTGAAAATATGGAAAGACCCAGCATACTTTAGATCAGTGGTGTCTAATCTTTAGGCTTTCCTGGGCCACACAGGAAGAACTGTCTTGGGCCACACATAAAATACACTAACAGTAATAATAGCTTTTGAGCTAAAATAAAAAGTTCCAAAAAAAATCTCATAATCTTTTAAGAATTTGTGTTGGGCTGTACTAACCCTATTAGTGCAATGGGCTGATATGTTGGATTTGTATCTTGGGCAAAAAGTGCGGCAGGCCAATATATCGGCTCATACATAGACCATAGTTAAAAGTGCTATAACTTATTATATATTTTCTTGTATGAGGTATGACTAAAAGACTTATATTTCTTTTATAGACGATGTAAAAGAATAGTATTATTATTAGCTAATTCAATTTATATAAAATGAAAAAAAGACGCATATGGATATCTAAACAATAACTGTATGATGTTTTTTTCCCTAATGTGATACATTTTATTAAATTACGCTTCATGTTTCTCACTAGTACAGCTGGCAGAAGGTAGCGCTAAGAGGGTTAAAAGCCATCCTGGGCAGCAAGATGGATATGCCTGCTTGAGATGCTTGGAGGATGTATGTGTATGTATACACATACATACATATATAAATATACACACACACATGCATACATACATACAAACATACGTACACATGATAGTTTGGACTACTATGAAAATTTGAGAAGTCCTCGAATACTGGGCCTTGATGATTGTTAAGGGTCTTTTATTGTACAAGAGTATCTGTCTCATGAAGACTGCTCCCAGATGTCTGTTTTACCTAATGCTAGGACACTAACACAGTTAAGAAAAATGAGAAAACAGGAATTATGTCTCAAACAAAAGAAAAGGATACATCTCTAGGAACTGACACTAATGGGGTGAAGATATACGATCTATGTGACAGAGAATTCAAATAAATCATAAAGATGGTCACAGAGAACAATGCATGGACAATGTAAGAATTTCAACAAAGAGATGAAAAATATAAAAAAGTACCAAAGAGAAATGTTGGAGCTGAAAAATATAAAAATTAAACTGAAAAATTTACTAAAAGGTTTCTTTAGCAGACTAAATCAAACAGAAGAAATATTGAGCAAACTCAAAGACAAGTCATTGGAAATTAACCATTATTAGACATTCACAAAGAAAAACAGAATTGAAAAAGAGAAAAAAAAGTTTAAGGAACATATGAGATACCTTTGAAAGAAATCACTATGCGCATTATGGGAGTCTCAGATGAAGAAGAAAGGAAGCAAGGGGCAGAAAGCTGATTCAAAGAAATAAATGCTGAAAAATATCCAAATCTAGGGAAGGAAATGGACATCTAGGTCTAAAAGCCAGAACTGCAGGTATGATGAGCCAAAAGAAATCCACATTAAGACATATAATTAAATTGTCAACAGTGAAAGAGAATTTTGAACTCAGTAGGAAAAAAGTTCTTGTAATGAAGAAATCCATGCAAGACAATCAGTGATTTCTCAGCAGAAACTTGGCAAGCCAGAAAGAATTGGGAGAATATTTTTAAAGTGTTGAAATAAAAACAAAAAAACAAAAAACAAAACAAGAATAATATAGCTGGCAAAACAGTCTTTCGAAAATGAATAAAAGATACTAAGACAAAGAAAAACTGAGAAAGTCCATCACCACTTAACTTGCCTTATAAGAACTGCTATAGAATTGTATAGCTGGTGCCTATGTAATCTTTACTAACCAATGTGACCCCAATAAACTGAACAATAAAAATACATAATGGCAAAAAAACCCAAAAAACAAAAAGGAACTGCTAAAGTTTTTTTTCAATTTAAACAAAGAACACTAAATAAGTACAAAAACACATGAAACTATGAAACTCATTGGTAAAGATAAATATATAGACAAATATAGAATACTTTAATACCATAACATTGGTGGGAAAAATCACTTTTAAATCTAATGTGAAAGTTAAGAGACAAAAGTAATAAAAATACCTGTAATTAAAAATACATTAATGAATACACAAAGTAAAAAAGATACAGGGGAAGCTGGGATGGCTCAGTGGGTTAAGTGCTCACTTTGCAGCCCGAGGCCTGAGGATCAAATCCCGGCCCTGACCCAGGTGGACCCATATGCTGAACTGGGATGTGCCCCCAGTTCAGTTCTTGCCTGGGCCTATGCAGGAGGCTCCCGGCCCAGTTCCTGCCCTGCACAGCCCCACACCCACCTGTGGAGTGAAACTACGTGGAAAACTAATGCTGTCAATTATGGAGACTGCTCTGGGCCCTCCCCCTTCTCTCTGCCTCTCTCTGTCCATCTCTCTCTATATATCAAAAAAAACAATAAAAATAAATCTTAAAAAAAAAAAAAGGATACAAATTGTGACATCAATAGTACAATATATAGGAGGAAAGATGTAACAGTTTAGTTTTTAAATGTGATTCAAAGTAACTTCTATCAACTTAAAATAGACTATTATAACTATTAAATGTTCTACGTAAGTTCCATGGCAACTAAAATAAAAATGGCTATAGAAGTTACACAAAAACAAAAGGCAAATAAGTCAAAGCATATTAATACAAAAACAGAAAATAAATGCAATAGAGGATATCAATACAGGTAAGGAGGAACAAAGAACTATAAGACAAACAGAAATTAAAAAAACAAAATGGGAATAGTAAACCTTTCCTTACCAATGACTTTAAATGTAAATGAACTAAACTATCCCTTAGAAAGGCATAGAGGGGAGAAGTCATCAAGATGGTGGCGTAAAAGGAGCTCTTGAAACCTCTCCTGGAAAAAGAACAATTTAAACAACTAAAATCCAACCAGAGAATCCCTAAGTAGTGCACAGTCTTGGCTGAGGGACCTACTTATCACAATAAAATACCTAAAGCTAGAGATACGGGGGCGAGTGAGAGAGGAACAAAGGGAGCCGTGGGGAGACCTGCTGCGGGACGCGACCCGGAGACCTACCCAGTGACCGACCCAGAGGCTGCCCCGAGTCCAGCAGAGGAGAGACTGACGGAGGTGGGAGCTGGGGGTGCGGGTCCAGGAGCAGAACGACGCTGGCAGGTCGGAGGCCTGGAACGGACAGAGGTGGAGGTGCCGACGCCAGAGCGCGGGGTGGATGGAGAAAGCGGGTGGGGCTGACGGTGGCGAGAGGCCCCGGTGGGAGTGCGGGGGGAGCAGCCGGGGCGTGGGGAGGGCGGCCAGAGCGCGGGGCAGGAGGCCGGGGCGCGGGGCAGGAGGCCGGGGCGCGGGGCAGGAGACCGGGGCAAGGCACCAGCAGCAGCCGGAGATCGGTGCAGGGGACCGGAATGAAGATCCTGCTGCCGATCCTGCTGCTGAGGCTTGAGTCTGGCGGCTAGAGCTGGAGGCGGGTGTTCCAGTGGCTGGAGCGCCGACACCGCGAGTGTATTGGTGGCTGAGGTGCAGAGTGGCCCTCAGTGAGGTGAGGCCCCAACTGGAGCACTGCGTGTCCTTGGACACGGAGCTGGCTGCTTCCCTTTGCTGTCTTCCTGGGCTCGCCCACAAGCTTCGCCCACGGCCTGCCTTCAGTGACCTGCCATTACCCTGTGATACAATCAGACCTGTGCCTTTCCCAAGAAACCCCACCCCCGTGCTCTTCCCACTGAAGCCAGCAGAGGGAAGCCACCATTGCCCTATGATGCAATCAGATCTGTGCCTTTCCCAACAAACCCTGACCCCACTCTTCCTGCTGAAGCCAGCAGAGGGAAGTCAACATTACCCTGTGAAGCAAACAGACCTGTACCTTTCCAAAGTCCCACCCCCACCTGTCCCCCAGAAGCCAGCAGACGGATATAGGTGTGGCAGCTTCTGACAGCAGTGGGATCTTGGCGGCATAGAATACCATCGCCCACCATACCTTCCCAAAGAGGAGGCATACAGACCAAGGGCAACTGAGTCAAAGAGAAGCCCACCTCCTAGGAAGTCTCCTGCTGTGAGAAAACAAAATAAATAAGAGGAAATATTATAAGACACTAATACCAACTAGGAAGTAAAAGAAAGATACCTTCACATCTACTAGGAGAAAAGTCCTCAAGTCCAGGAAACAAAACACTCCAACAGCGATGAATACCCCTTTGAACAAAGGAGTTCAGAAAGAAAGAGAAAAATTTCCAGAAAAAGAAGATATGGAATTATATGAGCTAAATGACAGAGAATTCAAGGTTGCAATTATGAAAATCCTCAAAGAGATTAGAGAAAGCTGGTGGAGTACACAGAAAGAGCTAAGTGATCTCAGAAAGGAAATAGAATCTATGAAAAAGATACAAAGAGAAATTCTGGAGATAAACAACACAATAAAAGAAATGAAAAATGAAATAGCTAGCATAGGAAGCAGAGCTGACCAGACTGAGGAAAGAATTAATAAAGTCGAAGACAAAAATTTAGAAATGTCAGGAAAGCTGGAATGGCTCAGCTGGTTAAGTGCTCACTTTGAAACCCTGTGGACTGAGGATTGAATCCTGGCCCAGGCCCAGGCAGACCCATATGCTGAACTGGGGTGTGCTTCCCATGAAGGAGGCCCCCAGTTCAGTTCTTCCCTCCCTGCCCCCCCCCCCTCGTTCAGTCCCTGGCTGGAGGGATCGTGCCTCCCATGTGGGGGACCCCCGCCCACCTGTGTGGAAAGAAACCATGTTGAAAACTGATGATGTACAATTATGGAGGCTGCTCTGGGCCGTCCTCCTTTTCTCTGTCTCTCTCTGTCTCTGTCTGTCAAAAAATCAATAAAATAAATCTTAAAAGAAAAACTTTAGAAGTGTCACAGAACAAAGAAGAGAGAGGCCTAAAAGCTAAAAGAAATGAAAGATATCTACAAGAACTATCTGACTCCATTAATAACGAAATACCTAGGAATAAATCTAACAATGCGAAGGCTTTATACACTGAAAATTATAAGACACTGTTAAAAAAAAATTAAAGAAGACACAAAGAAATGGAAAAATATTCCATGTTCATGGACTGGAAGAATCAACATAGTTAAAATGACCATTCATACAAACAAAGCAATATACAGATTCAATGCCATTCCTATCAAAATCCCACAGACATTCTTTCAAAAAATAGATTTAAAAAATCATCAAATTTGTATGGAACCACAAAAGACACTGAATCGCCATGCCAAAGATATCCTAAGAAAAAAAGAATAAAGCTGGGGGAATCTCACTGCCTGACTTTAATCTGTACTACAGAGCCTTAGTAATCAAAACAGCTTGGAATTGGCAGAAAAACATACACAGACTAATGGAACAGAACTGAAAACCCAGAAATAAACCCACAAATATATGGACAGATTATTTTTGACAAAAGAGCGAAAAATATACAGTGGGGAAAAGGAAGCCTCTTCAGTAAATGGTACTGGGAAAATTAGAAAACCACATGCAAAAGGCTGAATGTGAACTATGATCTCTCATCATATACCAAAAGTAACTCAAATTGGATGAAACACATCCAAATAAGACCCAAAACAATAAATTGAATAGAAGAAAACATTGGTACTAAATTTATAGATCTGGGATTCAGGGAGGACTTTATGAATCTGACCTCAATGGCAAGGGAAGTAAAAGCAAAAATAAATGAATAGGACTTTATCAAGCTAAAAAGCTTCTGCACTGCAAAGGAAACCATCAACAAAGTAAAGAGGAAACCAATCAACTGGGAGAAAATATTTGAAAACAATGCCTCTGAGAGAGGGCTGATATAAAAAATATACAAAGAACTTGTACAACTCAACAGCAAAAACACAAGCAATCCAATTAAAAAATGAACACAAGACCGAAACAGACACTTCTGTCATGAAGATATACAAATTGCCAACAAATATATGAAAAAATGCTCAACTTCACTAGCAATTAGGGAGATAAAAATAAAAACCAGTGAGATGCCACCTCACACCTGCCAAAATGGCTATAATCAACAAGACAAGGAATAACAAGTGCTGGAGAGGCTGTGGACAAAAAGGAACCCTCATACACCATTGGTGGGAATGTAAATTGGTACAGACACTATGAAAGGCAGTATGGAGATTCCTCAAAAAATTAGGAATGGAATTGCCATATGACCTGGCAATCGCTCTTCTTGGTATCTACCCAAAAAACTTGAAAACCTTAATTCACAAAGATATATCTATCCCAATGTTTATCGCAGCACTGTTCACAGTGGCTAAGTTGTGGAAACAACCAAAATGTCCTATGATAGATGACTGGATAAAGAAGTAGTATTTACACAATGCAATACTACTCAGTGATAAGAAAAGATGAAATACAGCCATTTGTGACAACATGGATGGATCTTGAAACCATCTTATTAAGCCAATAAGTCAAATTGAAAGAATCAAGAAACATATGACCTCAGTTATAGGTGGATTATAAAACTGAAAGTAACAAAGAAACAAAAACTTATGGACACACTTAATAGTTTGGTGGTTACCTGAGGGAAGGGGAAAAGAGGGGAGAGAGAGTGGGGGAGGGGGGTTGGAAGTGGGCACCAGATATATGGTGATGGAAGGAGAACTGATTCTAGGTGGTGAGCACATAATGCAATACATAGGTGATATAATGTAGATATGTATTACATCTGGAAATGATCTAATTGTGACCAACCAATGTCACCCAAATAAACTTAATAATAAAAAAATTAAAAAAAAAAAAAGAATAGGTATTCCAGAGGGAGTAGAGGACAAGATGGGCACAGAGAATATACTTAGACAAATCGTAGATGAGAACTTCCTAAATATATTGCAAGAATTAGAATCTCAAATCCAAGAAGGAAACAGGACCCCTAGCTATTGAATCCTAACAGACCCTCTCCAAGGCACATTACACTGAAGATGTCAAAGGTCAAAGGCAAAGAAAGAATCCTCAAGGCAGCCAGAACAAAGAACTTCATAATCTGTAAAGGAAAGCCCATCAGACCCTCATCAGATTTCTCAACAGAAACTCTACAAGCCAGAAGGGAATGAAACAAAGTATTCAAAATATTAAAGGAGAAAAATTACCAGCCAAGAATCATCTACCCAGCAAAGTTATCCTTTTGATATAAAGGAGGAATAAAGACCTTTGCAGACATACAAAAACTGAAGGAATTCTCCAGCACAAGACCAGCATTTAAAGAAATACTGAAGGAGGCGATTGGACCTGAAACAAAAAGTAAAAGTAAATAGGGATAAACTGGAAGACTAAAAATATAAAAAGGGGAGGAAGTAAAGACTTAAGTTTTCAAAGAGAATGAACATAAGAAACACCCTTAAGAAAAAGAACCACTGCATATATAAAACTTTCGTTTACATAGAGTTCATGGTAACCACTGAAAAAGAACTTAGAACTGGGATACAAAACAATAAAAGAAAATAATACAGAAAAAACAGTCATAAATACCATCAAACTAAAATAATCAATGAGAAGAAAAAAAAGCAAAGAACTATTAAAAAAAAAAAAAAAGAGCTACCAGGAAACAAGATAAAAGGGCTATAGGAAATCCTCATATATCAATCATCACCCTAAATGTAAATGAACTGAACTCACCAATAAAAAGAGTAGCAAACTGGATTAAAGAACAAAAACCAACCTTATGCTGTCTACAAGAGATACACCTCAGTCACAAGGACAAACACAGACTCAAGAAAGGGTGGGAAAAAATATTCCAAGCAATTAGCACCAAGAGAAAAGCAGATGTCGCCATACTTATATCTGACAAAGCAGACTTCAGGATATAAAAGATAATAAGAGACAAAAATGGACATTTCATAATGACAAAAGGGACAATACAACAAGAAGGTATTACACTTATTAATATATATGCCCCCAATCAAGAAGCACCAAAATTTACAAAGCAATTATTAACAGATCTAAAAGGAGAAACTGACAAAAACACAATTATAGTAGGGGATTTAAACACCCTATTGACAGCGATGGACAGATAGTCAAAACAGAAAATAAATATCAATAAAATATCAGTTTTAAATGAAACATTACAGCAACTGGACATAATTGACATTTATAGGACAATTCATCCTAAAACACAGGACTATATGTTCTTTTCCAGTGCACATGGAATGTTTTCAAGGGTAGATCACATGCTGGGACACAAAGCTAGCCTCAGCAAATTTAAGAAGATCAAAATCATACCAAGTGCATTCTCTGATCACAAAGCTTTGAAATTGGAGATCAATTACAAAAAGAAAGCAGAAAACCCACATATACATGGAGATCGAACAACATGTTATTAAAAAATGACTGGATCAAAGAGGAAATAAAATAAGAGGTTAAAAATACATAGAAAGAAATGACAATGAAAACACAACATAGCAAAATTACTGGGATGCAGCAAAGGCAGTAAGAGGGAAATTTATATCACTACAGGCCTTTCTCAAGAAACAAGAAAAATTACAAATAAACGACCTCTTCAAGAACTAGAAAAAGAAGAACAAAAAAACCCAAAGCCAGCAGAAGGAGGAAAATAATAAAAATTAAAGCAGAACTAAATGAAATACAGAGTAAAAAAATAATAGAAAAAAATTAATACAACAAAGAGCTGGTTCTTTGAAAAAATTAATAAAATTGACAACCCCATGGCTAGGCTCACCAAGGAAAAAAGAGAAAACACACAAATAATCCTAATTAGAAATGAAATAGGGGAAATTACAACTGATATCACAGAAATGCAAAGGATCATACAAAGCTACTATGAAGGACTTTATGCCACCAAATTTTGCAACCTAGAAGAAATGGACAACTTCTTAGAAACATACAGTCTACTAGACTGAATCAAGAAGAACTGGATAGTTGAAACAAACCAATCAACAGTAAAGAAATTGAAACAATCATCCAAAACCTTCCCAAAAGCAAGAGTCCAGGACCAGATAGTCTCACTAATGAGTTTTACCAGGCCTTCAAAGAGGAACTAACATCTATCCTTCTCAAACTTCTCCAAAAAACTGAAGAAGAGGCAATACTTCCCAACTCATTCTATGAGGCCAATATTACCCTAAAACCAAAGCCTGGAAGGACATCACACAAAAAAGAAAACTATCAACCAATATCTCTGATGAACACCGATGCAAAAATCCTAAACAAAATACTTGCAAATAGAATAGAACAATGCATTAAAAAGATTATACATCACGATCAAGTGGGATTCATCCCTGGGGCGCAAGGATGGTTCGACATATGCAAATCAATCAACGTGATACACCACATTCACAAAATTATAGCTAAAAACCATATGATTATATCAATTGATGCAGAAGAAGCATTTGACAAGATACAACATCCATTTATGATCAAAACACTTAATAAAAAGGATATAAAAGGAAAATACCTCAACATAATAAAGGCCACATATGACAAAACCTCAGCAAATGTCATATTGAATGGGGAAAAACTGAAACCTTTTCTTCTAAAATCAGGAATGAGACAGTGATGTCCCCTGTCACCACTGCTATTCAACATAGTGCTGGAAGTACTGACCAGAGCCATTAGGCAGAAAAAAAAAAAAAATTAAAGGCATCCAAATTGGAAACAAAGAAGTTAAATGTCACTTTTTGCAGACAATACGATCCCTTATATAGAAAAACCCAAAGACTCCACCAGAAAACTGTTAGAAATAATAAATGAATACAGGAAAGTTTCAGGGTACAAAATCAATGTACAAAAACCCACAGTTTTTTTTTTATATACAAACAACAGAGCTTCAGAAAAAGAAATGAGAAAAACAATACCATTTGCTATCAAAATAAAAATAAAATACTTAGGAATAAACTTAACAAAGAACATGAAGGACTTATACATGGAAAACTATAAGACATTATTGAAAGAAATTGAAGAAGCTACAAAGAAATGGAAGGATATTCCATGTTCATGGATTGGAAGAATCAACATAGTTAAAATGACTATATTACCCAAAGCAATATACAGATTTAATGCAATTCCCATCAAAATCCCACAGACATTCTTTCAAGAAATAGATTTTAAAAAGTTATCAGAGAAAATGTGGCAGGCATAAAGATGGCAGCATGACAGGAGAACCCCGATACCTACCTGGGATGGAACTTATGAACAAAGGGGAATCCACAGGGGAAACCCTGAGAAGCACCCTCAACTGAGAGAACCATACAACGCAGAACAACACCAAAGGTTAGAGGAAAAAGGGGAGAGCAGGAGAGGGAAGGGGAAGGAGCAGTTAGGGGACAGGGATGCAGAGTGCGGCCCGGGGCTGGCAAAAACAAAGGGGGGTTAGGGGACTACAGTAAAATGGAGCTAGACCAAGGGCGGGCTGGAAGCCGTGACCTAAGGAGAGTGGAAGCCCCACAAGACTGTGGACAATTTAACATCCGAACTCAAGGGGAGGCACCCGCTGCCCTAATCAGATCATGGAGCCTTACGTGGAACAGGGACTGTGGAGCAGAATGGCTGCACTTCCCGGGCGGGCGGGGAGAGAGCAGGGCACCAGCCCACAGCAGCTCGGCACCTCTCATTTACAGAGGAGATACAGCTGAGCTCCTAGAGCACACTGTGAGGGAGCACCTCTTGAAGACAAGACTCTTGGAGTGAGGGCAGTGGCTCGAGTGGACACAGAAGCAGCATGCTCGGCTGCATTAGACGTGCTTAGAATGAATCTGGAGGTCTTTGAGACACAGCAGAGCCGCCAGCCCAGCTACGGCCCGAGCCTCTGCCAAGCCCCCTCGGCTCACAGACACAATTAAAGCAAAAGCAGATCAGAGGGGAGAAAGACCCGAGCAGCTGTGCCCCGCCAGGACTGAACCACCAGCCCCCCTGCTGACAGAGGAATCTGCTATTGTGTCTCAGGACCTCCCTAGCTCTTACTCACACGCCCCCACCCACGGCCCACACCTTTACTACCCTGCCTTCTAACAGCTAAGACAGCAACCTGAAGAGCTACCTCAGGGCACAGAAACAGACTGCTTCCCCCAACCCTCTCCTAAAATCTCCTCCTCCCACAACTGAGCCCATGAAAAAAAAATAAAGAGAAGCCCATCTGATAGGCAAACCCCCAAAGGGAAAACATACTCATGGGTAAAGCAGAAAGAACCACATCAAACACAATGCACACCTCAGAATCCAAAGCCCCTCCAGAAGATCGTGGGCATTCTTTAGTAAAGGAGCTTGCACACTTGGAATCAAATTTAAGTGAAATAGAACTCAGGACTACAATACTCAAGACACTCAGAGAGCTCACTCAATGCTGGCAAAGTACCCAGACACAGTTAAATGACCTCAACAAGAAATTTTCTGAGCAAAATGAGTACTTTACCAATAAAATTAAGAAGTTAGAGCAGAACCAAAAGGAACTCCTCAAAATGAAAGGCATCATGGAACAGCTGAAAAAACAACTGACCAGCATGGGAAACAGGGCTGACCAGCTGGAAGAAATAATTAGTGAAATCAAAGACAGAAACATGGAAATTTCACAGAGGGAAGAAGAAAGGGAAATGAGAATCAAGAGAAATAAAAGTGCCCTACAAGAACTCTCTGACTCCACCAAAAAGCAATATTAGAATACGGGAACCAGAAGGAAGAGAGATTAAAGCTTCTCAGAGTCTACTAAAACAAATAGTGGATGAGAATTTTCCTAACCTAGGGAAAAAACTAGAACCCCAAATTCAAGAGGAAAACAGGAGCCCTAGCTACCTAGACCCTAGCAGATCTTCTCCAAGGCACAAGATGACAAAAACCAAAGACAAAGAAAGAATCCTCAAGGCTGCCAGGGAAAAATAAAATATAACTTTCAAAGGAAAAACTATCAGGCTGTCACCAGACTTCTCATAAGAAACTCTGCAAGCCAGGAGGGAGTGGACCCCAATCTTCAAAATATTAAAAGAGAGAAATTTCCAGCCAAGAATTAACTATCCAGCAAAATTAACCTTTAGATATGAAGGAGGAATTAAGGCCTTTTCAGATATACAGAAGCTGAGGGAACTCTCCAGCTCAAAACTGGCACTCCAAGAAATAACAAAGGAGGCAATTCAACCTGAATCAAGAAATCAAAATAAATGGAGAAAAGTTGGGACAACAAAAAAATAAAAAGGAAAGAAGAAATGGATACAGGATATCCTCATATATCAATCATCACCAGGAATGTAAATGAACTGAATTCACCAATAAAGAGGCACAGGGTAGCAGACTGGATTAAAAAACAAAATCCAACCATATGCTGCCTACAAGAGACACACCTCAGCCACAGAGACAACATAAACTCAGGGTAATAGGATGGAAAACAATACTCCAGGCAAATGGCAGTCAGAGAAAAGCTGGAGTGGCCATACTGATTTCTGATGAAATAGACATCAGGATAAAAAAAATAATAAGACATAAAGATGGACATTACATCTTGATAAAAGGGATAATACACCAAGAAAACATAACACTCATCAATATATAGGCCACATTCAGGAAGCACCAAAATTTATAAAACAACTACTAACAGATCTAATAGGAGAACTTGATAAAAATACAATTATAGTAGGGGATCTAAACACCCCACTGACAACATTGGACAGATCATCCAAACAGAAAATAAATAAGGAAATTGCAGCTTTAAATGATACATTGCGGGAAATGGACATAATTGACATTTATAGGTCATTCCATCCTGCAACACAGGGCTACACATTTTACTCTAGTGCACATGGAACATTTTCAAGGATAGACCATATCCTGGGACTTAAATCCAACCTCACCAAATTTAAGGGCATCCAAATCACATACCAACTGTATTCTCAGACCACAAAGCATTGAAACTAGAGATCAATTGCAAAAGATCAAGTGCAGAGAGAACCACATATACGTGGAGATTGAACAACATGCTATTAAAAAGTGACTGGATCAAAGAGGAAATAAAACAAGAAATTAAAAAATTTGTGGAAATGAAAGACAATGACATCATGACGTACCAAAATTTCTGGGACACAGTGAAAGCAGTATTAAGAGGGAAATTTATATCATTACAGGCTTATCTCAAGAAACAAGAAAAACTACAAGTAAACACCCTCACATTTCACCTTATAGAGCTAGAAAAAAAAGAACAGAGGTACCCCAAAGCCAGCAGGAGAAAAGAATTAATAAAAATTAAAGCAGAACTTAATGAAATTCAGAACAGAAAAACAATAGATAAAATTAATGCCACAAAGAGCTGGTTCTTTGAAAAAATCAATAAAATTGACAAACCACTGGCTGGGCTCACCAAAGGGCAAAGAGAAAAATCTCATATTTCCAAAATACGGGATTATAGGGGAGAGATCACAACTGATGCTGCAGAAATACAAACTATCATAAGAGATTATTATGAAAGACTCTATGCCAACAAATTTGACAATCTAGAGGAAATGGACAAATTTCTAGAAACATATAGTTTACCTAAACTGAACCAAGAATATCTGGATAACCTAAATAGACCAATCAACTGAACAGAACTTGAAACAACTATCCAAAACCTGCCCAAAGGCAAAAGGCCTGGACCAGATGGATTTACCAATGAGTTCTACCAGTCATTCAAAGAAGAACTAATGCCCATCCTCCTCAAATCACTCCAGAAAATTCAAGAGGAGGCAGTACTACCCAACTCTATCTATGAAGCTAATATCACCCTAATACCAAAACCTGGGTTACACAATACCAAAAAGGATGACTTTCGGCCAATCTCATTGATGAACACTAATGCAAAAATCTTAAATAAAATTTTAGTTAACAGAATACAATGATGCATTAAAAAAATTATTCACCATGACTAAGTGGGATTCTTCCTGGGTCACAAGGATGATTCAACCTACACTAATCAATCACTGTAATCCAGCACATAAACCAAACAAAGGATAAAAACCACACGACTACCTCAATAGATATAGAAAAAGCATTCGACAAGATACAACACCCATTTATGATAAAAACACTGAATAAAATGGGAATTGAAGAAAAAGTACCTTAACATAATAAAGGCCATATATGATAAACCCTCAGCAAATATTATACTGAATGGGGAAAAGCTGAAGCCTATTTTCCTAAAATCAGGAACAAGACAGGGATGCCCCCTGTCACCACTGCTGTTCAACATAGTTCTGGAAGTTCTAGCCAGAGCAATCAGACAAGAGACAGGAATAAAAGGTATTAGAATCGGGAGAGAAGAAGTTAAACTGTCACTCTCTGCAGATGACATGATCCTGTATATAGAAAACTCTAAAGACTCTATCAGAAATCTATTACAAATAATAGACAAATACAGTAAAGTCACAGGCTACAAAATCAATGTCCCCAAATCAACTGCATTTTTGTATGCCAACAATGAAACTTCAGAAAGAGAGATGAGAAGATCCATTCCTTTTGTCATTGCAAATAAAAAAATTAAATACCTAGGAATAAATCTAACAAAGAATGTGAAGAACTTATACACTGAAAATTATAAGACACTGTTAAAAGAAATTAAAGAGGACACAAAGAAATGGAAAGACATTCCATGTTCATGGATCGGAAGAATCAACATAGGTAAAATGGCCATACTCCCCAAAGCAATACACAGATTCAATGCCATTCCCATCAAAATCCCACAGTCATTCGTTCAAGAAATAGATTTTTTAAAAAATCATCAAATTTGTATGGAACCACAAAAGACCACGAATCACAAAAGCCATCATAAGAAAAAGGGATAAAGCTGGGGGCATCTCACTGCCTGACTTTTATCTGTACTACAAAGCCTCAGTAATCAAAACAGCTTGGTACTGGCAGAAAAACACACACACGGACCAATGGAATGGAATTGAAAACCCAGAAATAAACCCACAAATATATGGACAGATTATTTTTGATGAAGGAGTGAAAAATATACTGTGGGGAAAAGAAAGCCTCTTCAGTAAATGGTGCTGGGAAAATTGGAAAACTACATGCAAAAGGCTGAATGTGAACTGCAATCTCTCACCATATACCAAAATTAACTCAAAATGGATTCAAGACCTCCAAATAAAAAAGGAAACAATACATTGCATAGAAGAAAACATTGGCACTAAACTTATAGACCTGGGATTCAAGGAGGACTTTATGAATCTGACCTCAATGGCAAGGGAAGTAAAAGCACAAATAAATGAATGGGACCTTATCAAGCTAAAAAGCTTCTGCACTGCAAAGGAAACCATCAACAAAACAAAGAGGCAATCAACCAACTGGGAAAAATATTTGCAAACAATGCCTCTGATAAGGGGCTAATATCAAAAATATACAAAGAACTTGTACAACTCAACAACAAAAAAAAACAAGCAATCCAATTAAAAAATGGGCAGATGACCTTAACAGACACTTCTCTTGTGAAGACATACATATGGCCAACAGATATATGAAAAAATGCTCCACTTAACTAGCAATTAGGGAGATGCAAATAAAAACCTCAATGAGATACCATCTTACGCCTGTTAGAATGGCTATAATCAACAAGACAAATGATAACAAATGCTGGAGAGGCTGTGGAGGAAAAGGAACCCTCATACACAGCTGGTGGGAACGTAAACTGGTACAACCACTATGGAAGGCTGTATGGAGATTCCCAAAAAATTAGGAATGGAACTTCCATATGACCCAGCCATCCCTCTACTGGGCATCTACCCAAAAAACCTGAAAACCTT
>PVKE010037475.1:0-15882 GCA_004027555.1 Craseonycteris thonglongyai
ACACAAACAACCTGTCTCGGCTCACGCTGCGGACGTCCATAAAATCTCAAAGGTTCACAAACCTCAAACAAGCAGCACCTGGCTTCCGTGGGTCCCGTACCTCTGGCTGAGCAGCCCTGAGACCAGCGCGAGCAGCAGCCAGCCTCGCTTCACAGATGGGCCTCTCAAGGCGCCTCCAAGCCCAGCGCAGGTGGTGGCCATCTGTGAATTTGCTTTGTGACTCATATCAAGTGGCCCTAGGTTGGGCAGAGGCTGCGGCTAAACTTGGCCTTCAGGGGGTCCCTCCCAGGAGGCCCCAGGGCTGGCACAGATAGGGGGCAGCTTCAGACCAAGCCGGACATCACCTGGCCACCTCCAAGGATGACACACCCGAAGGGCACAGTGGGCAGGCAGCAGAGCCCCCCGAGAGCGGTCCCTGCTGATTCTGGGTGGTGAGCACATAACACAATGTATAGACGATGGAGATTTGTACACCTGGAAGCAATGTAATTGATATCAATCAATGTCACCCCAATAAATTTAACAATAAAAATAAATAAATAAAACTGTTGATGTTTAAGTAAAAAAAAGAACTTCAGGGGAAGCCTGGATGGCTCAGTGGGTTAAGCACTTGTTTTGCAGCCTTGGGGACCGACGATCGAATCCCGGCCCCAGCCCATGTGGACCCATAAGCTGAACTGGGGTGTCCTATTTGGGAGGCCCCCAGTTTGGTTCTCGCCCCCCCCAGGCTTGGCCCCTGGCTCAAGGGGGTGTGCTTCCTATGCAGGAGGCTCCCAGCCCAGTTCCTGCCCTGTGCAGCCCCGCCCACCTGTGTGAAACAAAACCATGGTGAAGACTGATGATGTATAACTATGGAGATGCCTCTAGGCCCTCCCCCTTCTCTCTGTCTCTGTCAAAAACAATAAGGTAAATCTTTATTTAAAAAAAAAGAATTCCAATAGAGAGATAGGAACCATAAAAATGGAGATAGGAAACCTAAAAAAGAACCAGTCAGAAATAAAGAATACAGCAACTGAAATGAAAGGAATCATTACAGGGAATTGACTGCAGATTAGATGAAGCAGAGGATGGAATCAGCGATTCAGAAGGTAGGGTAGCAGAAAGCACCCGATCAGAACAGCAAAAGGAAGAATCCAAAAGAATGAGGCTAGTTTAAGGGGCCTCTGAGACAACATCAAGCATAACAACATTTGCATCAGAGGGCACTTGAAGGAGAAGAGAGAGCAAGGGATTGAAACAGTATTTGAAGACAATGACCGCAGACTTCCCTAACCTAGTGAAGAGCGCATGCAAGCCCAGGAAGTGCAGAATCCCCAATGAGCTGAACCCAAACGGGCTGCACAAGACACATGCGTCATCATTACAACGCCAGAGGTTAAAGACAGAGAGCAGGGGAAGCCGGGATGGCTCAATGGGGTAAGCTCTCACTTTGCAGCCCTGGGGACTGAGGATCGAATCCTGGCCTGTGTGGACCCATATGCTGAACTGGGGAGTGCCCCCAGTTCAATTCTCACCGGGGTGAGACCCCAGCCCAGTTCCTGCCCTGTGCAGCACCGCGCCCACCTGTGGAATGAAACTACCGTATTTTCCGGTGTATAAGACCACCAGGCGTATAAGACGACCCCCTAATTTTACAGTTAAAACATAGGTTGAGGCCTATATTCGCTGTATAAGACTACAGCCTCGGAAGTGGGGGGTAGTCTTATACAGCGAATATAGGCCTCAACCTATGTTTTAACTGTAAAATTAGGGGGTCGTCTTATACGCCCGGTCGTCTTATACGCCGGAAAATACGGGTATGTGGAAAAACCAATGATGTACAACTAGGGAGACTGTTCTGGGCCCTCCCACTTCTCTCTGTCTCTGACTGTCTGTCTGTCTGTATCTCTCTCTCCCTCTCACTCTGTCAAAAATAATAAAAATAAAAATATAAAAAAAGACAGAGAGCATCTCAAAAGCAGCAAGAGAAAAGCAGTTAGTCACCTACAAGGCGCTCCCTGAAGACTATTGGGTGCGTGGGTGGGGTGCATCCCCAGGGGGCTGTGCTGGGCTGAGCCCCTCTTCTCTTCTCCCCTCCCCTCCTCACCCCTCCCCTCCCCTCCCCTCCTCACCCCTCCTCACCCCACCTCTCCTCCCCTCCCCTCTGCTCCCCTCCCCGGGGCCATGCCCATCAGCTCTGCGCCCTGTGATGGCTGCACCAGCTCCCAGTCTGAGCCGCACGCCGGTCAGGCGGCCGCCGTGAGGAAGGGGAGGGGGAGGTGTCCGTGCAGCGGGAGTCCCAGCAGAGGTGATGCCTCTGGCTGCCCCACCCCCATCGGCAGGGCGGTCTCGGTGGCTGGACAGCAAGGCGGGGGGTGGGGAGGCTGGGCGTGTCCCCCTGAGAGCAGGGTGTGGCCCCTGGTGCAGAGGTCCCGGTGGCCGCGCTGCCCGGACCAGGTGGGACTGTCCCCCAGGCCCGCAGCCCGGAGCTCCCTGCAGGCTCGAAGGTGCCGCCGCCCCTCCCGGCTTCACTTCCTGCACCCCAGAGCCCGCAGCCCGCGGCCCACAAGCCCTAGCTCGGCCGTGCAGGGTAAGTCGGGGTGCGTGGGGGGCATCGGAGGGGCCGGGCCCCCCATCCTGACAGTGAGTGATGGGGGAGAGGTCCCCGAGTGGGCGCCTGGCGTGTCCCTGGGCTGCTGTTAGACCCCCATCCTCCCCAGCAGGGATGGGTGGGGGCCCTAGTCCGGGGTGGGGAGCGCAGGGGCTGGACAGACAGCTGTTGCTGCTGAGGTTCGGGAGGGGGGTGGGCTTCGCAGCAGCCAGGGAGGCAGGATGGGGTGGGGCGGGCACGAAAGCCAGCGAAACGGGGTCTGGTCCCAGGAAGACGGATGGCCCCAGGGTGGGCCGATGGGTCCAAACTGCAAGTGGAGGCCAACAGCCCGGTCCCTGCTCCTGGGAGAAAGCATCCCACCCGGTTCCCTCCAGGGCTGTGGGGGTTTGAGCTGGACACAGAGGGTCTCAGCGGCCTTGCCACCTGGGGTGTGTCATGGTCCCCAGTCCCCTGCCTCCCTCTGCTACCTGCTCTCCACCCATCTCCGACTCCCGTTCTTCTTTCTGCTCCTATAAATATGTGTGTGGGGCGCATACAGGGACTTCCTCCCGCCCCCCCACCTCCGGGCTGTGGCTTTGGCCCAGCACAACCCAGCAACCAGGGAAGCTATGGTTTCAGTTCCCCAGGGGGGCAGTGAGCTAGGGCTGTCAGCTGAGCTCTGGAGCCTGGCCTGGGCCTCCGGGGGGTGAGGCCCCCTGCCCCACCCCGGGGGCTCGCTCCCCACGCAGGAGCCAGCAGGCGACGCTTCAGGGATGAGTCAGACTGAACAGACAGATGGGCCCCCAAAGAGTTTGAGAGTGGAAGCAGCCCTCCACAGACACGTCAGGTGCCCTCACACCAGCCACTTCCCCTTCCTGGGCCCTCACTGTCCTGGTAGCAAAAGGTCTTCCCAACGGCTTCCCCCATTGCGCCCCACTCCGCGGGGAGAGGTCAGGGGACCCGCCCCCACCCCCACAACTGCACTTGTATCTGTTGTGAACGTTGGGGCCGTGCAAGAGCAAGGGTTGTGCTGTTGAGGATGCAAATGTTTGTCACGGAGAGACCAGGCGGGAAGCCGCCCGGGTGTCAGAAGTCCCTACGGGAAAGTGGGGGACCCCTATCTATGGAACGATGGCAAAGAACTAGACATCTCGTGGGGTCCCTGTTTCTACCGGCTCCGGACATGGCCTCCCTCCCTCTCCATACCCTTGTCCCCTTCCTGTGGGGCTGAGCTGAGCATACACAGTGGGTGGTTCTGATTGTCCTTCCTGTCTGGTCTGAACCTCTCTTCCCTCCCCCTCCCTGGGGGGGGTCCCCACAGTTTCCAGCTGGCCGGAGGGAGCAGCTTCTGCCCCCTTAGGATGAGCTCGCCCTCCAGCCCCCCAGCTTTCCGGCTGGAGACCTCGGACGATGGAGGTCAGAAGGACCAAAAGGCGGATGCAGAGAAGCGGGGCCACGGGGCCGGGCCGCCCCCCATGGAGTCCCCGTTCCAGGGCGAGGACCGGAACTTCTCCCCTCAGATCAAAGTGAACCTCAACTTCCGACAGGGAGCAGGACCCAGGTGAGGCATCATGGGGGGTCCCGTTCTGCCCTCCCTCACGGCACAGCCCTATAGGCTGAACTCTGCGCTACTCTGCGGTCTTGCTCCTTCCGGAACCTTCCAGAACCTTCTGGATCCTTGGCCATCTGCTTTCTGAGGTTGCATTCTTCATAGGGACATACTCTTCCAGCTCCAAGTAGTCACTGACCCTTGAGGCACCCCCCCACCTTTGTGCCCTGCACCCCCAATCCCTCGTCATGGTCCCCGAGACAGGTGCAGGGTCTACACACCAGTCTGATGAAAGAGTGAAGGACGTCTGAAAATGTCCCAGGAGTTCCTGGGCTCTGTCCCAAGGCTGAACCTGTCTTGTCACCCAGGAGACATGGACTCTGGGGACAGTGGACCGTGGGCTTCTGCTGGGGGTCACAGTCACTTTGATTACCCTGTGATCTTCGTGTGAGCTGGCTGGAAGTGACACTTCTAACTCTGAGGGTGTATGGGGGGGTGCAGGGAGGGTCCCCCTCAGTGTGAGCTCTGACATAGGACGAGGTCTGTGCAGGACCATCCCCAGGGTCCAGGCGGGACTGTCAGGGAAATCCCCTTCTTCTCCCCCTCACAACTGGGACGCAGCTACTGGCCTTGGCTCCCCTGCCCAGAGCCTCTTATGCTGTTTGTGCTGAAGGACCAGAGTTGGATTCGGCCCAGGGCTAGAGTGGGTGCTCCCAGGGGGGCTGGGGAGTCTGCCCGACTGGTCCCCTCGATGCCCTTCGGTGTCCCATTGGTGCCCTTGTGGGGCTTCCCTACCCCCGAGACCCTGTGACAGGAAATGCTTTGTCCAAATAGCCATCTCCTCCAGGGCAGACAGTCCACGTGGCCTGAAATTGTGGCCACGCGGTATGCTGGGCACGTGTGAGGGCGCGTGTGGCCGGCCCGGCAGACAGGCAGCTCCCCCGAGTGGAGGGTGGGGAAGCTGGAGTTAGTGAGACACCCCCACCCCACCTTCCCAGGGAGTTTCTGCCACCTTGTGACTTTGGGGAAGTTACTTTATCTCCTTGTTCCTCTAACAGAGGAAGTAGAGACTCCTGCCCCTCTCCCCGGGGCTGAAGTGAGGGTTGAAGGTGCAGATGCCCCCTCTGAGAGGCCAGCGATGCCTAGAGCCCCCCGAACCCCCACCCAGCAGTCTGTGGGCACCTCCCGTAGTCCCATCCCCATCTGGACCCCAGCTCGGGAGCCATGACACGTCTTGGTGCTGAAATGCACCCTGTGTGCTGACTGGGAGACCATCCAGGCTCCTAGCCACCAGAGGCTGACGAGCCTCTGTGATGCCCAGTGTCCCCGAAGCCCCACCCCTGGGCTCTGAGCACTTGGGGTCTCCCTGTGTTGCCCCCTGGGGCTTCTGGACCTGTGGGGTGCTCAGTGCTCACAGGGCCCCCCAAGATGGGGGCTTCTCGGGCCGCCTGGGGTGCTTCTACAGCATCCCTCACACACTGTGCCCCTGCAGCCAGCTGGATCGTTTTGATCGTGACCGGCTCTTCCGCGTGGTGTCCCGGGGTGTCCCGGAGGAGCTGGCTGGGCTACCAGAGTACCTGCGCCGGACCAGCAAGTTCCTCACCGACTCCGAGTACACAGGTGCGCTGCCCGAGGCCCGAGTGCCGTGGGTGCGGGGGCTGGACCATGGTCAGGGGCCCAGGGCGCCGTCCTGAGCAGCCCTCCTGCCGGGTGGGGCCCTGCTGACAGCCAAGGACCCCATTAGAGTCACAGCCGTGCCTACCTCCCCCGCCCCGGCCCATGCCGGGTGGCTGAACGAATCAATACCTGTGGGCATCCTGGAGGCATTTCCTTCTTCCTTCCTTCCTTCCTTCCTCCTTCCTCCTTTCCTTCCTTCCTCCTTTCCTTCCTTCCTTCCTTCCTTCCTCCTTCCTCCTTTCCTTCCTTCCTTCCTCCTTTCCTTCCTTCCTTCCTCCTTCTTCCTTCCTTTCTTCCCTCCCTTCCTCCCTCCCTCCTTTCCAAATGACAGTACTGTTGAGATTTAATACACATATCATATACTTTGCCCAGCATCCCAATATCGTCATAGCTGGGGCTGACTGGGGAGATACCGTAACTGTGCATTCCAGAAACCTCACATAATAATGAAATGCCCAAAGTGGAGGGTGAGACGCCTACCATCCTGGACCCCTGTTCGTGGTTTGGGTGCCATCTTTCCAAGCGGTTTGGTGTGTTAGGCATGTATAGACTACGCGGGGTTCTGCCATGGGCCCCCCCACACACACAACGTCTTGTAGTCCATCCCATTTCAGTGTCTACAGCACCTCGAACTCAGTCACGTTTGCCATTGTGTCAATGTAGCATCATTCCATGAACTGATTCCTTATGCGGGGCTGTGCAGGCCCGTCCTCCGCAGACTGTACCCAGCCCCTGTGTGCTAAGCACTTTGCGTTTATGCATTTCCATGCAAGCTTTACAGTCACCCCAGAATACTCCCATTTTCCAGTGAGGAAAACTGAGGTTAAGAGAGGCCTCGGGGAAGCCGGGATGGCTCAGCGGGTTAAGCGCTCGCTTTGCAGCCCCGGGGACGGAGGATTGAATCCCGGCCCTGGCCTGTGTGGACCCACATGCTGAACTGGGGTGCACTTCCCATGCGGGAGGCCCCCAGTTGGGTTCCCGCCCCTCAGTTTGGCCCTTGGCTTGAGGGGGTGTGCCTCCTTGCCCCTGTGTTCCCCCTACACTCTCTTTTCTCTGCTCCCCGAGAAGCATGGGGCGCCCCCTGGAGCCCCTTCCCCTGCCCCTTCTCCCGCAGAGGGCTCCACGGGGAAGACCTGCCTGATGAAAGCCGTGCTGAACCTCCGTGACGGGGCCAACGCCTGCATCCTGCCGCTGCTGCAGATCGACCGGGACTCTGGCAACCCCCGGCCCCTGGTGAACGCCCAGTGCACGGATGCGTACTACCGAGGCCACAGCGCTCTGCACATCGCCGTGGAGAAGCGGAGTCTGCCGTGTGTGAGGCTCCTGGTGGAGAATGGAGCTGACGTGCACGCCCGGGCCTGCGGCCACTTCTTCCAGAGAAGCCAAGGCACTTGTTTCTATTTTGGTGAGCCGTCTCTCTCTCTCTCAGTTTCAGGGGGGCAGCGTGGGGTCACACAGTCAAGGGGGTCATGCCCCTGATGCTGGCCCTCACAACCAGGCCTCTCGGACCCTGAACCTGTGCTGCTAACCACGAGGCTACTTGCAAAAGCAGTTTGTCGTTTCTTTTTCCCAAGATTTATTTATTTATTTATTTATTTTTGGCAGAGAGAGAGAGAGAAAGAGAGAGAGAGAGATATACAGAGACAGAGAGAGAAATGAACTGGGGGAGCTCCCAGTCCAGCACATGGGTCCGCACGGGCCAGGATTCGATCCTCAGTCCCCAGCGCTGCAAAGCGAGCGCTCAACCCACTAAGCCATCCCAGCTTCCCCAAAAGCAGTTTGTCATAAGGGATGTTGGTTGGTCCTTGTCAGATTCCCCACACACCTACGCCCGGACCAGACAGGTCCTGGATAACGGGTGTGCATCTGTGTCAGTCAGCAGTGGGCCTGAAGAACCTAGAAAGTGGCAGGGGATGGGGTCAGGGGACCCTGGTGGCTGGTCCCTGTCCTGATCCTTTAGCTGCTACGAAGCTCTGGCCACCCTCTGCCTCGTGTCGGAACCCACAGGGCCGTCTTCACTGAGGCAGTGCCTAAATGTTCCCGTTCCCAGGAGGGCTGGCCATCGGTCCCAGGAGTGTGGGGTGTAGGCAGGTGGGAGCCAGGAGGCCCGAGGCCCACGCTGCCTCCTTGGCTCCCAGGTGAACTGCCCCTGTCTCTGGCCGCGTGCACCAACCAGTGGGATGTCGTGAGCTACCTCCTGGAGAACCGCACCCGGCCGGCCAGCCTGCAGGCTGCCGACTCCTTGGGCAACACGGCTCTGCACGCCTTGGTGATGGTCGCGGACAACTCGGCTGAGAACAGCACGCTGGTGATCCGCATGTACGACCGGCTCCTCCAGGCGGGGGCCCGCCTCTGCCCCCCGCTGCAGCTGGAGGACATCACCAACCGGCAGGGCCTCACGCCCCTGAAGCTGGCTGCCAAGGAGGGCAAAATTGAGGTGAGCGCCGGGACCCCGCCTCCTCCCCACCCGTCCAGGGAGCGGCAGGGACCTCCGGGAAGGTTTCTACAGAAAGAGCCGAGGGCAGGGATGACAGGAGAGCTCCGACATAGCGCGCCTGCCTTGCAACCTCCAGATCTGGGTTAGGCCCGTGCAAACCCACCTGCTGAGCTTGCAGAGCAACTGCACGGGATGGTGGCGAAGGTTCTCGCCTCCCGTGCGGGAGGCCCCCGGTTCGGTTCCCGCCCCCCACACGGCCCCCCATCCACCTGCGTGGAGTGAAACCACGTCACCACTAATGAGGCGCAACTATGGAGACGGCTCAGGGCCCTCCCCCTTTCTCTCTCTTTCTTACACGAAATAAATCCAAGGGTGGTGGTGTACTCAGGGGTCTCCCTGCATTTCAGCCAAACACTCCTGTTTAGCAAGAACCTTTTCAGCGTGCCCCGTGTGTTTATTGGGAAGCCATCCCTGAACTCCTGAACTCCTGTGCTACCTTATAAGACGCGGGGATGTTTTTAAAAAACTCATGTGGGCTTCTTGACGCGGGGACAGTCTTTTCGTACCCTCTTCCCTTCCGCTGTTCCGCTGGCCATACCGTTGTGTTCATCTTGGTGGGTAGGTGTCCTCAGAATGAGCGTATCAGCTGCGTGGGGGGCAGCCGGGCAGGAGACCCAGAGTTTCCCGGCCCCTGGTCCGTGCTGGGCGGTGGTCCCGCTCATGGAGCCCACCCTGCAGCTGTTCAGACACATCCTGCAGCGGGAGTTCCCAGAGCCCTGCCAGCCGCTGTCCCGCAAGTTCACCGAGTGGAGCTATGGGCCGGTGCGCGTGGCGCTGTACGACCTCGCCTCCGTGGACAGCTGGGAGGAGAACTCAGTGCTGGAGATCATCGCCTTCCACTGCAGGAGCCCGGTGAGGGGGTGGCCGGGGACTCACCTGCCCCAGGCCTGTGCCCGTCCTGACCCCCCTACTCGGTCCACACTCTAGGCCCACCCGACGCGGGGATCATACCTGGGTCCGGGTGGCTCCCCCTGAGGGCCTCTCACTGACCAGCACCTGCTCTGGACCAAAGGAGAGGCCCTCGGTCACCCCCCAGGCATGGGGGTGTGGTGGGGGCAGGTGGGAGGGGCCCCTGGGGGCTCCCCGTCCTCTCCCCTCCATTCCCTCAGCTGCATGGAGGCTGAAGTGCGGGGCTGGGGGGCCCTGCACACAGCTGCTGAGCGTCCCCTGGCCCTCACTTTCCCACCCCAGCACCGGCACCGAATGGTGGTTTTGGAGCCGCTGAACAAACTGCTACAGGCCAAGTGGGACCTGCTCATCCCTTGGTTCTTCCTCAACTTCCTGTGTTACTTGATGTACATGTTGGTCTTCACCGCGGTTGCCTACCACCAACCGGCCCTGGAGAAGGCAAGGCCGGGGCAGGGGGCAGGGGCACGGCCAGGGGAGACCCCTGGAGACAGCCCCGGGGAAGCTGGAGCAGGGAGCCAGGGCGGGGAGGGCCAGCACCCTGCCAATGCTAACGCTGACAATGGGACTGCTGGTGACACATGACACACTCAGGCTCTTCACCAGCTGGTGACAGTGTGCACACCTGCACCAGAGGAAGAACGACCACAGTAACTGTTCATAGTCAGTACACATGGAAGAACAACAGTAACAGTTCATACTCGGTACACACAAGAACAACAGTAACAGTTCATAGCTGGTACACACAGAAAAACGACCACAGTAACAGTTCATACTCTGTACACACGGAAGAACAACAGTAACAGTTAATACTCGGTACACACAGAAGAACAACAGTAACAATTCATACTTGATACACACAGAAAAACGACCACAGTAACAGTTCATACTCAGTACACACACAAGAACAACAGTAACAGTTCATACACAGTGCACATCCTATGTGAAAAGCTGTTCTTCCCACATAGTGATTGACAGCTGTTCACTTATGTCACTCATGTTCACAACCCTCTGAGAGGATGAGCTGTTATCATCCCCAGTGGACTGCTGAAAGGAGGCACAGAGAGGTTCAGTAACTGATCCGGGGTCACACAGGCTGTAAGTGGTGGAGATGGGATGTGAACCCAGACAGTCTGGCTCCCACCCATTATCCGCTGCGCCTCTCACTAGACTAGAATCCCAGGGTCCTGCCCCTGCTTCGAGCGGCCTCTGCACGGCTCAGCACCCTCGGCTCTGGCCCCCGAAGGTGAGCTGTTGGGGTGCGGGGGGCAGCCTAGGTCCTACCCGAGTATCTCTTCACAGGACTTCCTCCCCATGAAAGTGACAGCCGGGAATTCCATGCTGCTGCTGGGCCACATTCTGATCCTGCTTGGGGGGCTCTACCTCCTCACGGGCCAGGTGAGGGCCGCTCCCCTGCCCGCGGCTCCCTGCTCTAGGTGCCCACGGGGGCTCCCGCGGTTCCTTGGCAGTGCAGGCTCTGCTCTGAGGGAGTTGAGCCGGTGCCAACGCCGGGAGCCTGCAGGCCATAGGCGGGTCACAGCACGAAGATGCCTCTGAGACGGCAGAGCCTGGGCACCCAACGCAGGTGGCCTGGAGTCACAGGGTGGCCCCTGGGGGTGTGGGGGGAGGGAGGGCGAAGCTCTCCCCCAGCATCACAGGGAGTGCCGAGTTCCTCCTGGGACCTGCAAGGAGCCAGGAGGCCCTGGCATTACTAGGCACCGTCACAGCTGCAAGCCAGGGACAAACCTTCCTTAGCGGTCAGCACCATGCCCGAGCCACTCCCCACAAAGCGGCCCCTCCTGGACGTGGGCCTGGCCAAGCCCCCCCAGGGCCAGCAGGCAGGGAGCGTGGTGGGAGCCGGGGCTGGAGCCCTGCGGCTGCTGGGGCCTGGGGAGATGTCAGCCCCTGTCCCCCCAACCTTCCGCCCCCACAGCTGTGGTACTTCTGGAGGCGCCGGCTGTTTATCTGGAGCTCGTTCATGGACAGCTACTTCGAGATCCTCTTGTACGTGGGGCTCCCCGCCTCCCTGTCCTCGGGTGGATGTGGGCGCCCAGGCCAGGAAGGGCTGGGGGCAGCTGGGACCAGGAGTCCATCCGTCTGTCCGTCCAGCCTGGGTTGTCTCTACCACTGTCCTCGAAGGCCGTACACTGAGCTCTTGCTACGCGGCCGTGGGACCTGAACTCGCTCCACATCTGGTCTCCCTGGATCCTCACACACATGCTCAGGCGTGATGACTGCGGCCCCCATGTTACCGGGGAGGGAGCAGAGGCCCACAGGGGCGGGCTGGGGACAGCGGTCAGGACCTCACAGGTCCAGTCCTGGAGAGATGGATGGACGAATGGATGGATGGATGGACGGATGAACAGATGGATAGACAGACTGATGGACGAATGGATGGATGGATGGATGAACAGATGGATAGACAGACGGATGGATGGTTCGATGGACAAATGGATGGAAGGATGAACAGATGGATAGACAGACGGATGGATGGATGATGGATGGATGGACAGATGAATGAACGGATGGATGGAAGGATGAACAGATGGACGGATGGATGGATGGTTGGATGGATAAATGGATGGAGCACTTCTTATCTACCAGGCTGCGGGGGAGAGGCTGTGGCGGTGGTGGTGGGCACTGGGCCATGGGGGGGTCCCTGCCAAGTGGCCCAACAGCTGATGTGGACCCTGCCCCCACGCAGCCTGGCCCAGGCCCTGCTCATGGTGCTGTCTCAGGTTCTGTGTTTCCTGGACGTTGAGTGGTACTTGCCCCTCCTTGTGTCCTCCCTGGTGCTGGGCTGGCTGAACCTGCTCTACTACACGCGTGGTTTCCAGCACACGGGCATCTACAGTGTCATGATCCAAAAGGTGAGTGGCAGCAGCGGCCCCACTGGGTAGGGGGGGCTTTAGGTCAGGAGGGCCCAGGACGGCTTCTCGGGCCGCCACGCAGACCTGAGAGCCAGACCTGAGAGCATGAAAACCCCAGTTCAGCATATGGGGCCACACAAGCTGGGGCTGGGACTCGATCCTTGGTCCCTGGGGCTGCAAAGCAAGTGCTCAACCTGCTGAAACATCCTGGCTTCCCCAGAGGCTAAGTCTTGAAAATTTTTTAATTTATTTTTTGGACCTTATGCCGGATGATCATGTGATCTGATGTAGATTTTTTAAAAAGACCCACCAGCTCCATAGGGTGCGGTGTATGCACATGTTTGTGTGTGCGTGTGTGTGTGTTATACATGCTCAAGGTCAAGGAAGGGGTCTGGGGTCCTGTATTCTAGGTCATCCTGCGGGACCTGCTCCGCTTCCTTCTGGTCTACCTCGTGTTCCTCTTCGGCTTCGCTGTTGGTAAAGGGTGCCCGTCCGTCCCTGCCCGTCCCTGTCCATCCCTGCACACCCTCAAGTCTGCCCGCGAGCCTCCCCAGACTGAGAACCCCCTTCTTTCAACCCTCCCGCAGCGCTGGTGAGTCTGAGCCGGGAGGCCCGGGCCACAAGCTCCAATGACACGGAGCCGGCGCCACCGGTGGCGGGGCGGGGCGGCGAGGACCGGGACGCGGTCCCCTACGACGGCATCCTGGCCTCGTGCCTGGAGCTCTTCAAGTTCACCATCGGCATGGGCGAGCTGGCCTTCCAGGAGCAGCTGCGCTTCCGCGGGGTGGTGCTGCTGCTGCTGCTGGCCTATGTGCTGCTGACGTACGTGCTGCTGCTCAACATGCTCATCGCCCTCATGAACGAGACCGTCAACAGCGTGGCCACCGACAGCTGGAGCATCTGGAAGCTGCAGGTGCCCCTGGGGGGGACGGGGTCGCCAGCGCCTGGTCCCTGCTTCGTAGGGGTGCTGGGAGGGCCTGGCACGCGGTAGCTGCGCCGTGTGTGCGCTGTTACCGTCACGATGAGGAGGATGAAGTATTTCCTGAGGGCTGGCAAGGGGGCAAGCCCCCAAGTCTGTGTCCCTCGTAAGAGTCGGTTTGGTGGCCAGTGCTGTCTTGCGGTTGGCCCAGCTTGGGGGCAGGGGGCATTGGGGGACCAGAGCAGAGGTCCCCTGGAGCTGAGTGCTGCTGCGACCCCCAACTATGGTGGACGTGGGAGCTGCTTCTGCACATGGGGGCGGTTAGGGGGGTAGGCCTGGCTCAAGGCGGCTGCAGGGTGTTCCCCGCTCCCTGTGGACCTTGGACCAGCCCGTCTTCCCTGAGCCTGTGTGTCCTCACCTGCCAAGCTCTGTGCCCACCTAACGTGCGTGCCAGGGGGGCTGGCAGGTGCCGGGGGTGGGGCGGGGGCTCCCGAATGGCCGTACCAGGCGGTGTGACACCAGAGCACCGCAGTGACACAGGAGCAGGTCGCCGGCTGCGCACTGCAGTGGGCGTTGGGTCCTTTCTCGGAGGGGCTGAGCTGCGTGCTCCCGGCCGCTCTGTCTGATGTGTCCCTGGTCCCCCCAGAAAGCCATCGCTGTCCTGGAGCTGGAGCACGGCTACTGGTGGTACAAGCGGAAGAAGCAGCGGGCGGGGGTGAAGTTGACCGTTGGCACCAGGCCTGACGGTGGCCCGGACGAGCGCTGGTGTTTCAGGTGAGGGGACGGGGGTGGGCCCATGGCGCCGGCCAGCCCGCATCCCCTGAAAACCAGGCTGCCACGACCCAGGGATGCTGGGAAAGGCAGGACTCAGAAGTGCCTGAGGACTCAGCTCCCATAGCCCTCCCGGGCCAGTGGGCTCAGGGCCACCACTGTCCCCTGGTCTCTCTGTCTGGCCATCAGCCTGTCCCACTGGCTTAAACTGGAAGTCCCTCCCTGCTGGTGGCCGACCTATCCTTCTGGTCTGAAGTGGGGGTCATTAGGCGGTCAAGAAGCCAGGGGGACCCTTGGGTTACAGCACACCGGCTGCCAGCTGCCAGGTTAGGGCTCTCAGGGGACAGCAGGTGTCCCAGTGTCCTGTGGAGAAGGGCCGGGAGACCCCATGCTCCATGCAGTCCCTGTGTCCCCTGGAATGTCCACTCCGTTCCCTCCCTGGGGAGCTGGGACCCTTCTCTGTCACCCCTGGCGTCCGTCCGGCCGCCTCAGATGCCCTGTGGTCCTCAGGGTGGAAGAAATGAACTGGGCCGCCTGGGAGCAGACGCTGCCAACTGTGTGTGAAGAGCCCTCGGGCCCCCGCGACCCCGGTGAGTAGCCGGAGAGGCCGAGGGAGAGTGTGGGTGACCCATGTAGAGGGGCCGACCCCCTTCCAGGGGTGCTTCTGTCCTTTCCACCTGGACCTCTCAGGGGGCCTGTTCCATGGTCTCCTGGAGGAACCTGAGGGTTAGTCTTGTCCCACCTCCTCGTCCCTCCGGCCACACGCTGCCCATTCGAATGCCAGTCCTGTGCTGAGCCTGGGCACCTACGTCATGGAGGGCCCCCCACAGCTTAGGTGGGCTCCTCCTGGATCCCCACAGGGTCAACCTTGCTGCCTTGAGCCCTCCCACCCCCCACAAATGGAGTCTCGGGCCCCTTCCCACCTCCTCCTCCCCCACTGCTGCCAAGAAGCCACTGCCTTCACCGCTCCCACCTCTGGGGGCGGCGTCCTCGCCATAGGGAGGGCCCTTCCCATGCCCTCTGATGCTTCCCACCAAGAACGACTCTTCTCTTGCACCCTGTTCCGAGGATTAGCTCTCTCCGTAGCACGCGGTTTCCAGAACCTTCAGTAGCTCCTGCCTGGTCTGCTAGCTCTCTCTTCTTGTTCATTCACTTCCCGACAGACCCCGCTGGCTTCTGCCTGTGGCCCCAGGTCCTCCTGCGTACACAGGATTCCTCTGGTCTCCTGCCCCTTGGCCTATGGGGTCCCCAGGCCCCCAACCAAGCCCCTCATGATCCTACTCATTTCCTGCCCCCCACTCTTGAGGCCCTCCCTTAATTCCCTCAACGTCACTGTCACGACACAGAACTCACCTTGCTCCTCTCGCACCAGGCGTCCCATACCCCAAACCCCGCAGGGACCTCCAACAGGACAACCCGAAAGGAACAGCCTTGGGGCTGCTCCACCCGACCACGTGTGTGTAACCCTACCGCTTCTCGGGTCTGCCGCACGCTCTCCATCTCATGCCCAGTGCCCTCTGGGCGACCACAGGCCCACCTGCCCCCTGCCCCTCAGCTCATCCCACTCTTAATTCCTCCACGGAACCGAAACTACACACGGCCCACGCTACCACATGCCTCCCACTGCCCGGAAGGCCATGCTGTTCCACGCAGAGAGCAGGGACCGAGGCTGCTGTCCGCCCCCCACACTTCCGTCCACGGGGCAGCCGGTCTGTCCACAGCGCTCCTTGTTCTCTGCTTTCCTCTGCTGCTGTCTCTGCCGGAAGCTCCCCGCCCTGCACCGCTGGGTGTCCACACCCGCCACCTCCCCTACCACCTGGGTCCCTGCTCTCCTGTGAGCTCTCCGAGCACCTAACCCCCACCCACCTCCAACTCCGTGTCTCAGGTGCTCTCGTTTCTCAAGCGAAAGCCGTCTGCCTGGGGACACTCCTGGGGGTGTGTGGGGGGTGTCCCTCGCTGGCTCATGGTGGGAGTCCAGGAAATGCTTGTGGGAGAAGGGATGCAGGGACCTCAGGACCCCCTACTGTCCCCGGGAGGGTCGTGATGTGGCTTCATGGCTGTGGCCTCCTGTGTGCTCAGTGCTTTTGCCTCCTGGGGACACACCGCAGGGGCCAAGTCACAGTG